>MU225206.1:538992-550492 GCA_018584345.1 Thuja plicata
TGTGTGTATGGTTTATTACTTTACTATTTTACATTTCACATATGCATTTCTGGATGGATTGGTATACTCTGCTTATTTACTGAGTTTTGGTAAATAGTTTTACTACTTATCGGTAATCAAGGAGAATGAGGACAAACAAGGAAAACTGATAGACGATTAATCATTATAAGAATTTCATGGCATGCATCTTATAGTGACATAATAATCTAAGGTTTATTTGATTGATGGTAAATAGTTGAAGGATAAATTTTGAGGCAACTGATTCACCCCCCCTCTTAGTTATTACTAACAATTCTTCATCAGTTTCTCTTCAACATCTTCTCTCCCATTCACTCCCCTAATTCATAATGAATTAGATTGTCTCCTTATAGACATGATATCACCATTTCTCACTTCTTTATTTTCTTATTCTTGGAATGATCCACAATCTTAGCCAATCTTGCTTTTAAAGCTTTACTTAAGTTTTATCCCTTAGATTTCTCCTTGATAACTGGATACAACAACTTTAAATATTTTACTCTCTCTGGCTTTAACTTGTCTATGAAAATAATGTTAACAAATAGTTAAGTCTATCTTTAGCTCTGGCAGCTAAGTATTATGTCATTTCTGAACTTCAGTTAATTTTGGTGTTCTAACTCTTTGATAGCTTCGGTGAACACTTCAGTTCTCCTTGGGCTTCTCCGTCAGTGTTTTCTATCCATCAGGGTTGTCTTTCCATTGGGTAACATTGTAATTATGGCCATTGGTTATGCTTGTGATTTTTCTCATTGGTAATTCTTGTCACTTTCCTTGCTCAAGCATCACTATGACTTTTCTCTCAAGTTTCTTTATCCGTCGAGTTCCACTAACCGTCAGTGTTTTTAGTCACTTAGTGAATGCTAGTCTTTTATGTATTACTAAAAGCATAATCTTTATCTCTCTAATTCTCTAAAGTCTTTGACATTTTGTATATAACCAATCAAATTATACCAAGTTGACATCAATGACAATACAATCCATTAACAGATTTAATGTCTTACATTATCTTTTTGCATTTTGGTGATCAAATTATCATATTCAGACATTCAATCAGTTATATGTCATCAATCACTCCCTTTGGCATTGATGGAAACACACTACATTATCACACTATATTATTACTAATAGAATATGAAATATAACAGTTGAAGTTCATCACACTCTCCTATTATAACTAATACAAATTTCTAGCTCTCGGTAAGCTCATATAGCTTAGATTTGTTTCTTGCAGAGTGTGTTCTTCAATCTTCAATCCCTTTACTGGATAGATGTAGCAACTTTTGTCTCTATTCCTGATATGTGCTCTACCTTGACTGTTCCTCTCCTTGATCATCTCTTTTTCTTTTGACAGCAATCTCTCCCTTAGTATGTATTCTCTCTGTCATGTTACTTCTCTCCCTTTGATGGATATTTCATATGTAATCTCTTTTTTTGAATTCTTAGGAAGTTCTCTCCATAGATAATGATATAATCTCTTCCTGATAATGAGATAATCTCTCCCTTTTGATAATGAGATAATCTCTCCCTTTGACAACAATTCCCAAACAGTTCTTCCATATCATCTTCCATCCCTTTTTATAATATACTCCTTGAATTTCCCCATCCATCAGCAATACAGTGACCCTTGTGTTTGGTGTAGATATGTACCTTTCTATGTATAGATGTATCTTTGTAGTCCATTTATTATCTTGCATCAACATGAATGATCTTTTGATTGTGTGTAGGATGATGCAACCTCCTATTCAGGTTACTAATCGATAGAAAAGGGTTGGACCCCTAGTCTCTGTCTCAAGTACTCTAATGTATCTTTTGGTAATGGCTTGGTAAAGATACCAACTAATTATTCCTTTGATTGAACATATTCCAGTATCACCTCTTTTTCTTTTACTTGTTCTCTTAAATAGTGATACTTGATAGCAATATGCTTAGTCTTAGCATGCATAACTAGAGTCTTTGAAATGTTTATTGCACTGGTATTATCATAATAGATAATCACTGGTTTAAGAATATTCATATTCATACCTTCCAACAACTGTTTGATCCATGCAATATTGGATCAATTTTTGGCAACAGTCACATATTCTTCTTCTACAGTAGACTGAGAGATGCATCCTTGCTTCTTGCCGATCCATGTGACAAGTTTGTCACCCATGAAGAATGCTCCTCAAGTTATTCTCTTTTGGTCATCTATATTTCCATCCCAATCATCATCTGTATAGACTTGAAGCTCAAATTTTCCTTCTCTTTTATACCATAAGCCATAGTTCTCGATGTTCTTTAGATATCTCAAAATTCTCTTGACAACAGTCATGTGTGATTCTTTGGGATTAGCAGAGAATCTTGCAACTATTCCAACTGCATGTGCAATATCTGGTCTAGTATGAACAACATACATTAGTTTTCCAATCATTGATCTATACAAGGTCTGATTTGCCTCATTTGTTTTGTCTTCCTTTTTCAGCTTACATCCACTTTCTATAGGTGTTCCAATTGATTTGGAATCTTCCATCTTGAATATCTTTAGCACTTCCTTGATGTAATTGGACAGAGTGATGTATATGCCTGCATCTTGTTGAAGAATATGTATACCAAGAAAGAATTTGATCTCCCCAAACATAGACATTTAAAACTCTTTTCTCATTTCATTAGCAAAGGATTTACATAACATTTCATTTCCCCCAAAGATGATATCATCAACAAATATTTCAGCAATCAGAATATTACCATCGGTATCTTCTTTTAAGTACAGATTGCTATTTTCACTTGTTCTTACAAATTCAATGCTTATGAGATACGAGTGAAGTCTTTCATACTAGGATCTAGGTGCTTGTTTCAATCCATAAATGGCTTTATGTAGTCTACATACCATGTTTCTCTTGTATGGATCAACAAACCCTTCTGGTTGTTCAATGTATACTTCTTCTTCCAGTTTTCTATTTAGGAATGCAAATTTGAAATCCATCTGGTATACCTTGAATCCTTTGAATGCAACATAAGCAGGTAAGATTCTAAATCCTTCTAGTCTAGAAATGGGTGTAAAGGTTTCACCATAATCAATACCTTCCTCTTGTGCATACCCCTTGCATACTAATCTTGCTTTGTTTCTTGTGACTTCTCCATTCTCATTCAGCTTGTTTTTGAATATCCATTTGGTATCGATGACATTATTTTCATCAGGTCTCGGTACTAGTATCCATGTACTATTATTCTCAATCTATTCTATCTCTTCATTCATATCACTGACCCATTCCTCATTTTCAAGTGCATTATTAATAGATTTAGGCTCAAAATCACAAAGTAAACATCTAGTGTTTAGTGACTTACTTCTTGTTCTCATTCCAACCTTCTTGTCTCCTATGATTTGATTCTGTGGATGATGTCTTCTGAAATACTTGAGAAGTTTTTGTTCAGTTCTTTTTCCATCATTTTGATCATCTTCTTGACCTTCATTCTAATCTCCATCACTCGATACATCATCTTGAGTATTTTCTCAATTTTTGGTAATTGCAGCCTGATGCTTGGGTGCAATGTTTTATTTCTTGGGAGTGATACACTATTTCTCAGGTAGAGTGTCAGGTTCTTCAGTGTAAACAAACCTATTGTAGTCTTTTGGTTCTTTTCTTCTTTCCTTATCATTTGTCTCTGCAAATTCATGTATTCTTACATTTGCACTTTTAATGATCTTGTTAGATGACTTGTTAAGACATTTATAAGCCTTACTTTTGGTGGAATACCCTAGAAATATACCTTCGTCACTTTTGGAGTCAATTTTTCCATTTATTTCATCTTTCAAAATATAACATTGACTACCAAAGATTTTGAAGTAACTTACATTGGGTGTGTAACCATACCAAAGCTCATAGGGTGTCTTCTTTGTGTCCTTCTTCAATTGTACTTTATTTAATGTGTAGACAGTAGTACTAACAGCTTCCCTCCATAAAGTTTGAGTGATGCTTTTCTCAATCATTAGTGTTCTTCCACAATCAACAATTGATATGTTTCTCCTTTTAGCAATTCCATTTTGCTGTGGTGTTCTTGGTGCAGAAACATGTCTTTTAATCCCATGCTCATTGCAATAGTTAGTGAATTCATCTAAAATAAATTCCCCTCCTCTATCTGATCTTAAGCATTTCAATTCCTTACCACTTTGTTTTTCTACCATATCCTTATACCATTTAAACATCTTGAATTCTTCTAATTTATCTTGTAAGAACATAACTACCATCATTCTAGAATAATCATCTACAAAGAGAATGAAATACCTATCTCCGTATTAACTCTTTGTCCTGATGGGTCCACATAAATCAGTATTGACTAATTCCTAGAATAAAATTAGATGTATGGGCTTTACTCTTGAAACTAGACTTTGTCATCTTACCTTTTTGACAATTCTTGCACATGATATGTTTGGGTTTTGATATGCTCGGTAAACCTCTTACTCTTCTTTTATTGCTTATCTTTATCATGTTGTCAAAATTCACATGAAACAATCTCTTATGCCACAACCATATGTCTTCATTTCTAGTCATTAAACAAGTGGTGTTAATGTCATCAAGATAGAAAAGGTTACCTTTTGTCTGTTCACCAGTTCTGATCAACCTTCCTGATTCATTGTAGATCTTTGCCTTCTTATTCTCAAATGCTACTTGGTGACCTATGTTATTCAGCTGTGAAACACTTAATATATTATAATTCAGTCCTTTTACCTAGTAATCATTTTCACATTTGATCAGGTTATTCAACATTATTGTTCCTTTACCTTCAACTGGACAAGGTGTGTCATTACCCATTCTTATTGATCCACCATTATAGTATCCAAAAGTTTCAAAATTTTGTTTCTCACTAGTCATGTGGTGAGTGAAACCACTATCTATAATTCAGACATCATTATTGCTAACCTTAGATATGAGTGCAGAATCTACGTACCTTTCTTCTTCTTCATCTGAATTATCCTTCATGGCCACAAATACCATCTCAATGTCTTCTTTAGATTCGGTGTCAGTATCATCAGCTCTATTCTCAGCTAGGTAACAAGATTTCTTCCCTTTGTCCTTGTAGTCTTAGGTATCTCTTCTGTCAGATTGTCGGTTGCTTCGCTAATCTTTGTTATCACCTCGATCAAACTTATTTTCATATGTTTTGTCATCACTTCTGTCATCTTTTCTTCTGTTAGGACATCTTGCAGCAAAGTGTCCAACCTCTTTACAATTAAAACATACAAGTAGTAATTTACCTTTGTTCTACCTTTGCCTCTCTGCAATATTCTTTCCATTAGTGCTTCAATCTCATCAAGTCCTTGATCCTCATTATCACTTTCACTATCATTTCTAATAGTGTGTCTATGACTTGACTTACTTATTTTCAAAGAATATTTGACTACAGACTCTATAGATGGTAAGACACTATTATCAAAGTTATTCATCTTAAATGAAATCAGCCTACCAATCAGACTATCTAGAGTAACAGTATTGTTTGCAAATTCTCTCATTTCTTGTATAGAAGATACTCTAATAGCATATACAGGCAGTAAGGTTGTTAGGATTTTACTTACCACTATCTCTTCTTCAATTACACCTCCAACTCCTTGAATAGCATTGACTACCTCTTTGATTCTGCAGCTATACGGAGTGATATTTTCTCCTTCTTTCATTCTTAGGTCATAAAACCTCCCTCTTAGGCTTTCTTCCTTGGCTCTTAGTACATTAGCATCTCCTTCATGTACCAACTTCAATTTATCCCACATTTTCTTTGCAGGGGTGCAGGTTTTGACATCTTCAAACTCAACATTAGATAGTGATGAAGCAAGTTCTATCATCATGCAATTATGCTCATGTTTTTCTCTCAATTGCTCAATGATGTGAGGTCCTGTAGGAAACGCATATTTAGTATCAAGGTGTTGATTAACATCATTACCAATACCTAATAGGTGGAGTCTTATTCTACTTTTCCATGATGCAAAGTTGTCTATATTCAACTTGGGCACATCTCGCTTGTTCATCTTGTGATCTTTTGCTTGAGTTGTTAAGCTCCCTTTCTAATCACACAAGCTCTGATAGAAATTTTTATAATAACTGAGAGGGAGGGGGGGGGGGGGGGGGGAATTANGTGAATTAGTGGCCTAAATAATATTCCAATAAATCAACCCAAAAACTTAGTACCACAATATTAAGCCTCTAGTTATCTTTCAGTCCTACAAGATGTATGCCTTCAAATAAACTTATCAAATAACTATTGCTCAGAGTTCACTGTTAAACCTTATTCTTAATGTTTACCGATTAGCAGTCTTTCATTTACTGAAAAATAGTAAATTTCTTAGTGTATACCGATCAATCTAGATTAGTTATGTGTAATAAAAAATACTAAATTAATGACTCATAAACACATTGGCACATGGATTTTTAACATGGAAATCCTATTAAGGGAAAAACCACTTGGGACCGATAACCCAAAATATTCACTCTTCTTAAGTGAGCTCAGTGAAGAGCCAACCCTGTTAAAGGTTAAAAACACATTGTTAGGTGTGACCTTGTTAGAGGATTTAAATAGAATAGTTTTTCACTTGATATCGGGGATCTTTATGCTACCTTTTTATGACTAAACCCTGGTTTATCAAATGGTATCTGGCATCTCATGCTATATTCATGATCAAACTTTTTGATACTCCTTGGGATGTATCTAAATATAGAAAGGATTTTTAATTCCTACTCGGTTAAGAGACTTTATGAATCAATGGTTAAACTAGAATAGTAAATGATTTGTTCACACATACAACTTAGACTTGCAGATTTTCAGATCTATTATAAGCTCATAATACCTTTCTGATCAACATATCTTGTCAATACCTTTGCTCCACATCTTTCTGCTCAGTGATGTTGTACTTCTCTTTTTCTTGATGTTTGCAGAAATCTTTAGCTCTTTCCTCAGCTTGATTAATCAGGACTGTATAAATATGTTCTTCATTAGTTTCTCTTCAGCATCTTCTTTTCCATTTGCTAGGGAGATTGTCTCTTTATAGACATGATATCACCATTTCTCACTTCTTGATTTTCTTGTTCTTGGCGTGATCTACAATCTTAGCCAATATTTATTTTAAATATTTACTTAAGTTTTATCCCTTAGATTTCTCCTTGACAACTAGATAAAACAACTTTAAATCTTTTACTTATCTCTGGCTTTAACTTGTCGATGAAAACAATGTTAACAACCAGTTAAGTCTATCTTTAGCTCTGCCAACTAAGTATTTTTTCTTTTCTAAACTTCAATTAATTTCAGTGTTCCAACTCTTTGATAGCTTTGTCAACACTTCAGTTCTCCTCGGGCTTCTTTGTTGATGTTGTCTATCTGTCGGGGTTGTCTGTCCATCGGGGTTGTCTGTCTGTCGGGTAACACTATAATTCTGGCCATCACTTATGCTTGTGATTCTATGCGTTGGTAATGCTTGTCAGTTTCCTTGCTCAGGCATCACTGTGACTTTGCTCTCGGGTTTTTCTGTCCATCGGGTTCCACTAACCTTCGGTGTTTGTAGTCACTTTGTGAATGCTAATCTTTTATACATTACTAAAAGCATAATCTTTATCTCTCTGATTATCTAAAGGTTTTGACATTTTTTATATAACCGATTAGATTATATCAAGTTGAAATCAATGAAAATATAATCCATTAACTGATTTAATGTCTTGCATTATCTTTCTGCATTTCGGTGATCAACTTATCATCTTCAAACATTCAATCTTTAATATGTCATCTATTATCTTATCATTTTCATTGAAAGTCTATATTAATGTTTCACTATAGGTTTGTATAATTCAATTTACAAACACAATTATATACAATTATCACTAAGGACAAATGTTAGATCCATGCGGTGTTATGTTGGTGAGTTTGATAGATTCTTGCAAAGGATTTCTTTCCTTTTAGCAAGACTAATGGAGGAGTTTTCATTTTTAATTATGAATCTATGTAAAATGTTGAGGAGATATACATAGAATTGGAGTTCTAGTAAAAATCACGATGTCAGTATTATTGTCCACTTTTTGATCAACGTATACATGGATTTACTTCTTGGACTAAATATGATCTAGATGACTTCTCTAGACCGACAAATGAGAACTTTATAGTTGTGGTTGGTTGGTAAAGGTTTTTTGATCATAGGAGATGACTTTTCGATTAATTATATACTCATATCTCCTATATTTCTAGTGAGATTTAAAATTGAGTCGTGACATCATTATACTTCCACATTGGTAATGGTGAAAAATATTTATGAAAAAACAAACTTTAAGCCTTGTAAATCTTTAGGGCGGGTAGTTATGAGTATTTTTCCAGACACAAGTCATTTATTTATTGCCTCTTCTCTAGTGAGTGATAGTCTCTACAGACACTTCACAGAAATGAAATGCATATCTTCATATGATTTCTTATTCATTGTAGTGGGTTGGTCATGTTACAATATTCAAAATATTCTTTTGACACTTGGATGTCAAGTGCCAATGTTATGATTTTAGTTGGCAATCGTAGAGGCATTCTTTGGTTGGTAGATTGCACAGTTGTGATGATGATTGATTTTCCTCATTTTTGGATGTCATGAGGGGATATCTTGAATTGAATTATTTATGGAAAAGAAAACTCTTTTCTCTATGTCCTAGGATTGTGATTGGTAGTGAGTATTTTTATGTGGATTTTAATGGGATGCCTTGGTAGGATATATTATATTCTATTGATTTTACCCCTCTTAATTATTTCAATATGATTTTTGTTTATATTTACTTTTTTAAGTTTTAGGAGCAAAGAGTGTGATTTGGCATGATGGGTTAACAATTTAGATCAAAGTAGAGAAAAATAATCATGATGGTATTAATCTCTAAGTTCTATTGATGCTTAGTGACCAACACTTAATCATTCACTTAGGCAGTTTTAGTTGGCTATCACTGTGGCCGAGCTAAAACTATGCAAGGCCGAGCAACATTTCCGAGTAGTATTCAGTTTGCCTAGTTACATTTTTGAGCCAAGTTACATTGCCAAACCGAGTAGGATACAGAGTTGTTAAGTGCCGAGTGACAGAGAATTCAAGTGCCGAGTAGAACAATTTTTGTATACATTTCTGGAATGATTCAAACTTTGAGGATAAGTGCTCAGGCCGAATTCTATAATCTTTTTGGGCCGACTTATGTATGCATTTAATATTCTTCTACAGAGTTAGTTATGCATTTAATTGTTTTATCCTATGCATGATCTATTGTAAACATTAATTGTAATACCATCAAGGTATGGATATTAGATCTTGATCGTTGATCTAGATCTCGCTATCAGATTTGAACAGATATATTAGATTGCTTCTAAACCCTATTTTGTGTGTGCAAGAAGAGAGAAGATGAAGTGTGTGGTGACTACATTTTGAAGTGAAATGCATAGAGGGTTATTTTGATAAGAAGTAGAGATCAAGCAAAGTGACAACATAGTGAACAGTAGAGTAAAGTTATATCAGATTGTGAGATCTTAAAAGGTACTGGAAAGAGGAGATCCGTCATCAACATCTGAGTGCATAACAAAGGATCAATACTTGAGACATTCTAATCATTGTATCATGTGAAAATCTCTTAACAGAGTGGTTCTAGCAGACCTTTGTAAATCTCCTAAAAGAGTGCTTACTTTATTGTAAGTTGAAATCCTTTCACAGGGTAGATTGTAATGATCTTTAGCTCTTAACTGGGTAGACCTTTAACATGGTAGATTGCATTTTTTAATCAAATTTTGTAGCCTTAACAGGCACACTTTATTACTGCAGTAGTGGAGAATTTTGTGGGTGTCGTCCCCACCCCAATTTTACCTATTTGGGTTTCTGGGTTACCAAGTTCTTGTGTTATGAGTTATTTATTTTATTGTGCAGATGCTATCTAATATTACATTAGATTCATATATGTATGAATGTGGATCAGTTTGTTTTAAGTGTTTAATTTTGAAGATCTGATTCACCCCCCCTCTCAGTATCTTTCTTTCCCATTATTGTATTTCCAACAATTGGTATCAAAGCTTAGTTCTCTAAAAGGTCATAATCAGCTTGAGAATACAGATCTTTAGATGGAGATCTACAAGATGTGTAAAGTCATTGAGAATCAAAAGATTAATATTCAGCTAGCACTACAACATCTTGAGACAGAAAGACAGGAACTAAAAAGTCCTTGACTGCAAGGAAATATTTGGCCAAACAAATAAATGACACTCATTATCAAGAAGAGGAAACCACAAATCTATTTTAGAATGGAGATTCTATTGAGAGCAATGTAGCATTAGAAGATCTACTGGAAAAGAACAGTGCACTATGTGAAGAAGTCAAAAACTTGAAAAAGGAACAAGATGCCCAATCAATAAGAATGTGTGAATTTGTTGAACAGAAAAAGAAAGCCGAAGATGAAAAGGCTATGGCAGAAGAAGAAAAAAGAATGATGACTATCAGACTTGATGAAAGAACACATGATATACAAACAATGATAGTCAATCAAGTTGACATGGAAAATCAACTACTACTTGTGAATCAGGAGATCAGTAGGAAAGACTTGGAGATTGTAAATATTAGATCTGAGAATAGTCAGTTGAAAGATGAATTGAGATTTGAGAAAGAACTCAATAATAGAGTGAATGATCTGAGTGCAACTATGAGCTACTTTGAACAACTGGTGGAAGCATCAAGGAGACCTAAAGATTCTTCTGGATTAGGTCACACTGAACAACATACAACCATTGAAAATGGAGAATCATCTAAGATAGGTGAAAGAAGATATGCAAAGCCAAGAAACAACAAACCTGTTTGCCACCACTGTGGGAAACCAGGTCATACAACAAACATTTACCAAAGCAAGAATGGTAAGTCCAATCCTAAAACTAACTTCAATGGTTATTGCTTTAACTGTAATAAGTTTGGACATCAAGCATGTGAATGTAAGACAAAGGCAAGCAACACACCTAGACTCAATGGTAATTGCTATAACTGTCACAAATATGGTCATAGAGCACAAGATTTTAGATCTAAAGGTAAACAAAAGTGGACATCAAAGGCACAAGAGAAATCACCAAGAAAAAGCAATACTTACAAGTGGGATTACAACACATGGCATAGTTTTTATTACTGTGGTGAGTATGGACATGTTCCAAAAAATTGCATAAGGACACATTTCAGAGGAAATTCTAAAAGTTGGATGAATGGAAGCCTAGTTTGTCACAGTTTTCTAAAAATTGGTCATACAAGAAAAGATTGTAAAACTAGGGTAAGTACTCCTA
This sequence comes from Thuja plicata, assembly GCA_018584345.1. Lineage (NCBI taxonomy): Eukaryota > Viridiplantae > Streptophyta > Pinopsida > Cupressales > Cupressaceae > Thuja > Thuja plicata. The sequence continues at coordinate 550,285 of MU225206.1, forward strand.
CAGTTGATCAGATTAGAGCACAGATGAACAAGACATGGGTTAAGAAGTTTGAACCATGCAGCAGTGAAGCTAGTGAAGCTGAGGTTACCCAATCCAATGGATCAGGTGATCACATCATCTCCAACTAAGAAAAAGAGGTATGTAAGGAACTGCATCTAAAATTCTTATCTTACATCAGTTCCTAACATGAAATGTACCAAAGTCCATA
>MU225206.1:597143-676512 GCA_018584345.1 Thuja plicata
TGACATGACCCCAACTGTAGATGCCTTTACATGAATTTCAATGTGTGGTAAGGACTAAAAGTCCCAATCACAACTATGTATATGGTTTCCATCAAGTGCAGTTAGGACGTTGCTTTTACATGTTGTTTAGATTCATTATATCATCAAATACAAAGCATTCTCATTTTGTACTATGATTGACAATAGTCATTTTGAAATTTTATTTGAGACATTGTCTACATGATTATTATGTTGCTTTTTATTCCAATTATAATTAGTATGAATGAAAAAAATAATCAACTAAACAAAATGATATGTTGGAATCACAGTGCAATATTTATCGATATAGCGTCGATGGCTTCGGTCAATGTGCCTATGTGTCAATGTGGTGTTGGCCCTTATGTGTTGAAGATGTCACACACAACAAGTAATCTTGGGCATCAATTTTGGGGTTTCCCAAATAGGAAGAAGGTCTGGATATGGAATTATATTTTATGTTTAAAAGTAACGTGACAAGTAATCATTTTAGGAAGAACTGATGTAGATTTGGTATTGCAGGGAAATAATGGAAGTCAATAATTTCAGTGGGTCGATGAAACCACATTTATATCTACCCCATCTACGTCTATACTTGATGTAGGAAATGATTGCAACTTGTGCAAGGCTCGAGGGGCAGCTAGTGTCGCCGAGATTGCTTCAATGGCGAAAGTAGAAATCATGTTTTTGCGATGCCTTCTTTGTGTAGTTTGTGCAGTACTTTGTTGGGACCATATGCATAAATGTGATTAATAGAGGGATATTGTAGATAGTAAAACATTTTTAGAATTTCATGTAGATATGTTAGAAATATTTTGATAAAATCATGAACTTTTTGTTATTTATGACTTCGTTATGATTTTCTATATAAAATTAAACAAAATAAAAAGTGGGAAAATCTTGATTCAGAGTGGGAAAATCTTATTTTGGATGCTTCATTCATGTTGCTACAAATTCAATTGGTAGTCAACATCACTCTCCCCCCCTCTTTTGATTGTACTTTCTTATTTTCTCTAAGGAAAGAGGTTTACATTTTGGTTGTCCTATAGCATTTGGACCACGCTTTTTATGGCGGAATGAAATCAAGTTTGTGCTTATTTATCCTATGCTTATTTTATTATTTTAAATGACTAAATATGCATAGGATGAAGAAGCACAACCTTGGTTTCATTCAACCACAAAAGCGTGGTCCCAATGCTAAAGGTCAAAAACCAAAATGTAAATCTCTTTCCTCATAGAGAATAATAAAGTATAATCAAAAGAGGGAGAGTGATGTTGACTACCAAATGAAGTTGCGGTATGATATGCAAAGAAAGTGTTGGTCAAGATGGAACTAATGGGAATCAGTAGGTTCTCCAATTTAGAGGTGCAGTAATCTACGTTTATTTCTTTCATTTTACTTTCTTCATCTATTTTATTTTGGAGGAGGGAGAGAAGCCAAACACATAAAGAACATGCACATAAACACGATAGTTGGGAAACATAAATATAGATATCACAACAGCTGAGAAACATAAATGTAGATATCACAACAGCTAAGAAACATAAATGTAGATATCATGCTCTATCCTACCATAGACACGTCTGTGTTCCTTATCATAACCTAAACAAAAGCTCAATCTCATGAGGTTGTAGTGGACCCAATTGATCTAGATTGACCAATAACAACTAATTTTTTATTGTTAAAGTTAAAGTTAAACCTGAACTATGATGTCTCTGTGAGTTACGTAGGCAAGGCCATCTATGATGAGCCCCCGAGGCATTAGGTCTGGCTCTTAGGTCTTGTAATTTTGATTTATTATTTGATATCATGCTCTATCCTACCATAGACACGTGTGCGTTCCTTATCATAGTTTAAACACAATCTCAATCTCATGAGGTTGTAGTGGACCCAATTGATCTAGATTGACCAATAACAACTAATTGTTTATTGTTAAAGTTAAAGTTAAACTTGAACTATGATGTCTCTATGAGTTACGTAGGCAAGGCCATCTATGATGAGCCCCCGAGGCATTAGGTCTGGCCCTTAGGTCTTGTACTTTTGAGTTCTTATTTGATATCATGCTTTATCCTACCACAGACACATGTGCATTCCTTATCATAGCCTAAGCACAATCTCAATCTCATGAGGTTGTAGTGGACCCAATTGATCTAGATTGACCAATAACAAATAATTGTTTATTGTTAAAGTTAAAGTTAAACCTGAACTACTATGTCTTTGCGAGTTACATAGGCAAGGCCATCGACTATGATGAGCCCTCGAGGCATTAGGTCTAGCCCTTAGGTCTTGTACTTGTGATTTTTTCCTTGATCTTTCCACACTACTAGTTGTTGAGTTTGTGATCTCTTTCTGCCTTGGAAATGCTTGCCAAGTAGAAACAGTAGGGTATATACCATCTATCTTTCTTGAAGACTCTTTATCAAAAGGGAATCAATTTTCTTTATCTTGAATCGAATAAGGGGTGCAGAAGGTTGCTTTGCATCCACTGGGTATAGATCAAAATTGAGTGGTATACCCAAACAATGCAAAGCATCTTTTGCACCCTCAAATTTAGTGAAGAGAGAAATGTCATTGATACCCTTTGGATAAAGAAGCTTCACAACATAAATATGACATCCTACCATTACTACTACATAAGCATTTCCAAGGGATCATAGATGCTCTATCCTACGCTATGGAATTTGTAAGTACGCAGGATATTTGAGTATCATCCTACCCGGGTTTCATCCATTTAGACACAAGGTCACTTGAATACACCTGTTTGAAAATTTAAATGTAGTTCATTTATGGGATTTTTCTTGGGAAGCTAATTGCTCACTACTTACAGGTGAGAACCTATAAGTAGTAGCTGACAATTTATAGGTGCTCACCTGTAAGTAGTGAGAAATTAGCTTCCCAAGGAAAAGCCCATAAATGAACTATGTTTAAATTTGATTAAAAAAATTGAAATGCTAGGATAAATGAACTATGTTTGCCTAAATTCCTGTTTATGGTCTCCCTATTTTGAAAAAGTTCATAATTATGCACAAACTTTTCCCAGCCTTGCTGAAATTCTAGTTCCACTTTATCTATTCAAGACCATAATTGAACATTGAATTTCTATCCATATTGGTCTTGTAAGACTATATATTATACGTAGTTGCACGTGCATTCTTGATTCAGAGTGGGAAAATCTTATTTTGGATGCGAGGGAGAGAAACCAAACACATAAAGAACATGCACATAAACATGATAGCTGGGAAACATAAATGTAGATATCACAACAAGTGAGAAACATAAATGTAGATATCATAGTCACAATTGTTTGGAGACACAACATAATTGAGTGGTATACCCATAATTATGTTGTGGTATACCACTCAATTATGTTGTGTCTCCAAACAATTTTGACCATGATGCCTACATTTATGTTTCTCATTTGTTGTGTCCCAGGATCCCTTATGACCCTTTATGACCCTTTACAATCTCTAAGAATACATCTTAGAGATCTTAAAGTATCATAAAGGGTCATAAGAGTGTCCTAGGAGGTGCCAGATGAGCTTCCACCTTCACGTGGTTGGACTTGTTAAGTAGAGAATATTAAAGTATTCTTGAAACCAAGTGAAGCTCAACTAACAGGCATAACTTAATCAATGCACAGGCTGTCAAAATTTTGAAACAAGGCACTTAGCATATCGATGCCGATGCTATACATTCGACGACATTATCAACCATTGTTTGTCGCCATTTTGACATGCATGACACTTAGCTTTTTGACACTGATGCTATACTCTTGACGCCTTAATCAACCATTGTTCATCGACATTTTGACACACGACACTTATATTTTTGACGTCGATGCTATACTCTCGACACCTTAATCGAGCAGAGTTTGTCAACATTTAGACTGACGTTGGTCTCCTTGGTGGAAAGCAGGGTCCAAGCTGGACCAAACATTTCAACGCATTTTACGTCGATAAATTCACCCTATTTGTGTCAAAATACCGACGATGGTTTAGTGTGATGTAAACTTGACGAAAAAAGACCAACGACAATAGTGGTCATTTTATAGACCAATTGATGTCTAAATTTTGACAAATCATCATAAAAAATATGGCTAAAATTTACTAAATATGAAATCTCATTTCTCCATTGGATAACTGCTACCATTGGACAAACAAAAAGTGTGGTTTTAATCTAAGGTAGAACCTTATATTTTCTACTGGACCCCACTTCAATGTTTGACACCTTAGATGAGTTCGCAGTAAGAGGTGCCTTCAGTCATAGGTCGCAATCACATATAAAAAGGGATATTGCTTGAATTGTTTTTCGCATTCCCATTTCATCTGCAGCAAGCATGCCACCTTTAAATTTATATTATTCTTAATTTAGACTCCAAGCTAGCCACTGCTTTTAGAAAGGTAATAATGGCATCGACATCTCAAGAGGTGGTTCCTGCTCATCCACGGGACCCTTCTTTTGAGAAAATGCATCTAAGTTAAGCTCCCCATCATGTGCCCAGGATTCCTAGTCTTCAAGGCCTTCCTCCCAAACCTGCCAATTCAAATCGTCAGCAATGCCATCTTCTAAATGTCACATTTCTAGTCGCATTTTTTTAACCAAAAGTTAGTGTTGGTCAATTTTTTGACCCAGACACATTAGTATGTTCGACGAGAATGCTATGCATTTGACGGAGATTTCAACGAACTTTGGTGGATATCTCTACTAACCAATGGTATCATTTTTTACCTTTATATTAGTGAGTTTGACAAGAATTCTATGCATTCGATAGCTATTTCGACGAATGTTGGTGGATATTTCTACTAGCTAATGGTCTCAATTTTGACCTTTACATTAGTATATTCGACGCGAATGCTATGCATTCGATGGCTTATTCTTCCAGTACCAAGGGATTGATTCAGTGAATAATTCAACCACTGGTATGGTTGAAATTTTGACTATATGTTCTATCATCACTTAATTGATGCAAAAAGAGTGATGATAGTTTTGGTTGCCTGTTCGACCAATTCGTGTAGAAAATTTGACTATTTCTCGTCAAAAAATAGGGTGAAATTTACTAGTGAGATGTGAGACTAATTTCTATGATACTTGGCTACAAATTCTGCTACAGTAGTAGACCTAATTAAGTATCAACAGGAGTTATCATGATGGTATGGAGAATGGTGAAAGAAAATGTCAAATATAACCTATGCGAAGTGTTAGCACAAGAATTTCTGGAGAATGTAAAATTGATAAATAAAGACAGATTGATGACCTTGAAATTTGACTCACTATTGGCACAAATGTTTATACACATTGAACATAGATTTTGAGGCATGTACCCTAATGGTTGGAAAATAGGGATACCTACTGGTATTCAAATCACACAGAGCTACAAAAGATAGAACATGACATGGGTTGATGGTGAATTATTTGGCATGATCAAAATCCTTCAAAGGCAGATGAAAAATAGATACAGGATACCTGATGACATAGTTGAGAAGTACAAGGATACAATCTATTTCATGGTGGAAACTAATTGTGTATGCTTTGAGGCAGTCACACCAAGGAAGAAATGGTGTTATCCTATGGGATATGAGGTAAGTTCAAAAGTACTAACTATGCAAGTTGAACATGTTCTTGCATCTAAGATTGATACATCTAAAGAAAGATGGGGAACCTATAAGGAGAAATCTTCTAAGGTAAGAGAATAATAGACCAGAGGTCTGAGGAAAAGGAAAATTGATAACATTGTGCATGAATGTGGTGTTAAGGCATGACTGACAAAGGAAGAGTTGAGGGAAGTGAAAAGGAAAATGGAAGAATGATCTCTGGTTTGGCAGGTGCTAGTACTTCAGCCCTTCCACATCCTGAAGTTATGATGATAGTTTTTGCACCTACTGCAAATATTAATGTAAACACCTCCTCTCCACCACAACAGACATCACAAGATAAAAAGATTACTTCTAGAGTAAGCACTAGACCTAGCAGATAGGCACCACCTAAAGAGCATAACACTATGAGAGAAGAGAGGAAAAATGAAAGTGAGAAACACATATGGAATCTAGACATGAGAATGATTGAGAAGAGAGCTATTGAGTAGGGAAAGCTAGTTACAATAAACAAATACTATGACAGGTATGAGGAGATAGATAAACTCAAGATTGAAGATATTGTGGTTAATCATTTACTTGTTTTCAAGAAGACTCTATTGGAAATTGAGGGTAGTGTACCTGAAGAACTATATGGGAGATTGGAGACAAGGAAATAGTTAGCAAAGATTGAGGATGAAACCATCAGAAATTGGGAAATTGACAATATGCTACCTGTGATATTAATACAAGAAAGGGACAGAATATTCAAATAATTGAAACTTTTATTGAGAACAAATATTAGATTACTAAAAATTATGGCAAGAAAGTATGATGAAATCATTGAAGAGACTCATAAAGCACTAGAGAAAATATTAATGAACACTACTCCTGAGAAGAATCCACTTCCTAAAACTACTTTGCCTACATCCTTACGAATGGGAGAAAGTTTGAAACCAGCTGAGGCAAGTGCTGAGAAGAGAGAAGTTGATACACAACCAAATTTCTACGTTTATAGTGTACATGTGTCACTTGACACCTCTAATGATGAGAAGGACCCATTTGGAGGAAGTATGGACAACATAATTACTAAGGAAGCAGAGAAGAAAGAGGAAGAAGAGCATAAGAAAGAATAGAGTGAAGCAGTACAGGATGAAGGACATAAATAACATGAAGAAAAAGATGAAACCAAAATTGAGGTAAATAGATCTTCTATCTCATTGTTGGCAAGGAAAGAAAATACAACAGATGTTAATGTTGATTGCATGGATGAAGATGATCTAGTAAAATTGGCTTTTACTGCACTTACTAAAGCCAAGGAGAGATAAAAAAAAAAGGTGACAAAAAGGCTAAGGTAATAACCAGAGAAATTGATACTATGAACAAATTGCTTCCAAAACCTATTGTTTTCCAGCACAAAGATGATATTGAAAACCTGAAGATAAAACTTGATGAATTTGATGGTTATTATGAGAATTTGATAAAGATTGCATAGGAGAAGGCAGAAAAGAACTACTCAGAGAAGAAGCTATCCAAAGTTTGCAAGTCTATCTCATGGGACTTGAGAATTTTGAAAACTACTACTACAAATGATAAGAGTTGCATTGGATGGAAGGAAACTATTTAGTTACTGCATGAATCCTATCATGCATGTTCACAACATTGAAGATATTATTGCCAAGGATAGGGCAACTTTGAACAGTATGATGGACAGTTGTGAAAGCTCTTCACAACCTGTAATAGAATTGGACAAGGAAGAAACAAGAATTTTAGCAAAACTATGTATTGGATATTAAGAAAGGGAGAGTACTGACCAGATTCAATTTGTGGAAGAGTTTAATCACTCCTAAGCTATCTATAATTGAAGCACACTTATCAGACTTGGAGAAGACTCTAGATTCATTGACTAACTCTATTCCTATAGAGTTGAAATAAGTAGTGACTGGATCATTTTCATTGAATGGAATAATTCATGTTAGTCAACTATTGCTTAAGTCATGGAGTACTAAATTGAAGATCTTGGAAGATTCCTTTCAAGATATTTTGAAACTGGTGAGTAAGTAGTAATCATATTACTTTGTATGCACCTTTGTCATTATTGTCAAAGGGGGAGAAGAGAATACAAATGAATGGGAGAAGAGTGAAGAGTAAAATGAACAAGGAGAAGGAGAAAAATGTATAAGGGAAGAAGAGAAAAACAAAATAGACAAAGAAGGAGAGACAGTTTTGTTTTGTTGGAACACTTAGTCATTTTTTTGTTAAGTGTTGCTATCAATGACAAAGGGAGAGATTGTTGGAAAGTGATCAATTTTGTGTGATATGATTCACTTTTTTGGTTTTCATTTATGGAAACACATATGGGTTACAGATTGATTCCTATAAAGTTAAGTTTTGGTGACTCTGAAATTGACTAAGTACAGAAGCAGTAATACAGAGGTATTTTTGGTATCGAAGATCAAGATTGATGAGTTAGGGAAAGTGAGCTTAGAGGAAGATAGTATGGGGTATATTTAACCTCCACCTAAGATCTATTTTTTTTTTGTAATTTTTACAACAATTTAGAGATATTTGAAGACAAACAGACAACAACAAAACAATGATACAAAGCAGTTGGACAGAAGCGATGATTCAGAGAGTATGACATGGACTCCTAGCAATTGGAGTTGTATTATGATTGTTGAAAACCTATACTTTGATTATGTAAGAGAGAATACTATACATTTGATATTTTTTTATTAAATATATTTTTTATTGAGAGCCGACTATGTAATATTTGGTTAAGAGAGCCGACTTGGTAAAGAGAAAAGATATATATATGCAGATCTTTTTGTTGAGCGAAGTATGAATAGATGATTGATAGATGGATGGATGATATTTTTTGAGGATATGTGAATGGCAGAGTAGAGGATGACAGAGATCAATGATGAGCTATGAACATGAACTATCTAAGCATTAGAGATGCTTGTTTTGTTCATTATTGAGAACATTTTGTAACAAAATTACATTGTAAGAGTTGTAAGCTTAGTTGGCCCCTAACATGGTGTTGTATACCTTTAACAAGGTTTTTATTCCTTTAACAAGGAAATGTACTATGTAGTATTCTGCTCCTAACAGGGCTAGGTCTCCTAACAGGGACACTATACTTTAGTGCATGCTTGTGGGTACCATTCCCACTAGGGTTTTCCCTTGGCCAGGGTTTCCTCGACAACAAAATTATGGTGTTATGAGTACTGTGTCATTTTATTATGCTTTTTTCATTACTGCAAGGATATGGCTAAAGTTTGATTGGTCATTTTCCTATGCTCTTTTCATTTCTGCAAGCATATGGTTAATGTTTAATTGGTTGAAAATTTTTAATAAGTGTTGTAATACTGATTCACCCCCCCCCCCCTCTTAGAATTACCTAATCCTAACATACCTATTTTCAGTTTCATTATTGTTATGACTATTTTTGTCACTTGTTTCATTCCTGTATCACCAAGCTCGGGGGTGACCTTGTAAAGGTCTAGGTTGGGAGGTGAGCCTCCATGGTCAACCTATGATCTTCTTGCAGGTTCAGTTAGAGCTCTTGAAAATTTTGGTTGAAGTTTTGGTGAAACCACCACTTGGTGATTTTTTGTTCAAGCTTATTCAAAGTCTTACATAGTTAAATTTATTCCTTGTAAAATTGGAAGAAATAGAAAGTTGTAATTTTGAAGTTTTGGAATACAAGTATATTGTAAAATTGTATTTTTTTTGTGAATTAAAAAAGGAATAATTTCAACCTATGCTTTGCAATTGTTATTGTTAAAATATTTATCTTAAAATTGCATATAATATTGTTTTGTAAAGTTATTGGTAAAGTTATGCTCATTAAATTATGGTTAAACTAGCAATTTTGGAAGAAAATAGATTAATTCCTTAATTTATGTATATGTTCATTTGTATTTAAAAGATCAATTTGACAAATATTGTGAAACTATATCTATTTACATGAAAGGTAAAATTCATCTTATTTATCTTGCCCAAAATAAGATTGTTCAAAAACTATTTAATTATTTATAAAGTTATGCTTGTAGTAAGGAATGAAGATAGGATCCTCTTTATTTATTTATTATTGTATATACAAGGTTAATTAGTATCAATGCATAAAGAAAGGAAACATAATTATATATCTATAAGATAAGATTAAACGATAGCCCTCTATTCAAACAATAAAATATTACGAAATAAATATTAAAATATAATTAGCAGAGACATCTTTTTTTAATATATTTACGCCTAAGGCGTTTCCTATTTGAAGTGGAGAAGCTAAGAGTTCAATTCAATGATTACCAATTTCACTAAGAAAATGACTTCCATTGAAAGGATCTGATGCGTTCATTTTTTATCACTTTACACGTGGTCATTTTTTTTCCATTTCTATTTGTTTGGCGCAAAAGTCCCTTCCTGCAGTCTATGATCCTATGCAGAATGAATGACAGAGAATCCCAAAAAATTCAAACTGATTGGCAGGTGGCATCCATGCAACTGGCAGCCCATCAACATCAACATTTACGACATCTTATCCGACAGTTGGACTCGCGGCACCGACATCCAAACTTTGTGGTGCTTCTTTGACTGCTATTTTTTTGCGGGTATTGTGAGGCCCCTACTGTGATGACCTCTTACTAAAGCTCTAGGCTTAATTTTGGTCAAAAAGAAATGGACAATCCTCATCATTTTTGGTCTGTTGCACTAAAAGTAAAAATATTGAAGAGGATAAAAAGGGATTGCAGAATTATCGACAAGGATGGTGTAGAGACAATGTAGTTGAGAAAGGCGTAAAAAATCTTGCTAGGCAGCAAGGGTTTAGGGTTTAGGGGGGTACCAAGAGGCACTAGAAAGTTCTCTGCAAAAACGTCCATAGCTTCAAGCATCTTCCTAGGAGAGGTGGCGTTAAGAATATCAATGAACACATTAATTATGAGGAAACTAAGAACATGAAGCGGTAGTTTCTAATTCAAAACAAATCAATGGTCGCAGAACATTTTGAGATTTGGATATTGATATAGGCCCAAACATCATTTTTCCATATACACTCTTCCCCCATATTCCTCACCCACAATGCTAAATATTAGCTTTCATTTTTATTTTTATTTGTATAGAACAATACTTTAAAAAACATTAACATACAAACTTTAAATAAGATTTTATATATATATAAAGAGGGGTAAATGCTAATGACTGAGGCTACAAATGGGGGACCTGATTTCCAATGGGATAACTTAACTATCACAACATGGCAACATTGACTAAATAAAATAAAATATTAATCTGTATATTTCCAAATTATTTATTTTTCACAACTGTTATTATTATTTCTCAATTTTGTAAATTTAATTTTGCTGATAATTGCTCTACATTTTTTCTATTAATTTAAAAATATAAATAAAAACAACTTTTATAATTTACTTTATAATTGCAAAAGTAAAATCCCTTATATAATAACTTTTATTCTAATAACAATTTAGGTTCAGAAATCCCAACTTTCCCCCTTTGTCAATAAAGTTTTTTGAACACTTTAAGCAAGTAAATATTTGCAATGATACGTCTTGTTATCAGATAAAAATAAGGGGCAGACTTGAGGAAAAAGAGGAGAAAAATTATTGACTGCTGAACAGAGAAACGATAGGGTAAACTCCAATGGGAATGACATTGTGTTTCGTGCAATATTTTAACATTTTATTTGTGCCACTTGAGGTTAAATTTATTCTTGTTTAAATATGATATTTGCCATGTGGAATCTATTGCCATTATTTCATACCTTATTTTTGGGACTGCGAAGAAGGTCGTGGTCAATTACACTTAAAAAAAATAATTAAATATATTGTATTAAGTAGACAAGATTAGTATGTAAGTTGGAGGGGGAGAGAACCAAAAAGAAATACTTGTTACCATGCTAATATTTTTTTACTCTTTAGGGTAAGTTTTGGACCCTTAAAACTCACACTAATATTTAATTTAGTGTTTACTATTAATTTTTATTAAATTTAATATTAGTTTTTATTATTTTAAATTTAATACATGGGATTCATTTTTCCTTCTTCATCTTTTTTTAAACTAATTTAAATATAATTTATTACCCCTAAAAAATATCATTTTCTAAATGGCTTCCTATTGACCACATGTACTAGACAAAGGGACAAATACTTAATTAACTTATTAAAAATTGCATTCCATACTTTCTTAAATACACCATAGCCATCCTTGTCAATGAAGATGTACAAGATCTGCTATGAGTTCATCTTGTTATGCTGATAGCTACCAATAAAATCATTAAAAATTATTTTAAATAATTACACACTAGAAATATCGAAGGAAAATGATAGATGATGAAGAAAGGAAATGAATTAAAACAAATTAAAGTTTGGTTGAATATAGACTACAACCTTTTCATCAGATGGTTAGCAAGTTTCCAATGGTCATCTAGACCTCTCATACATTGGTAACCGTTGATTTCAAAAAAGACAACGGTAATTGTAAGATATGGTGAGATGTGGTTGATTTATAGCTTGGAACTTTTGAGAAAATACAATCAGCAAATGAAAAGCTAAAATCCATAGCCTTTTCCAATACCCTCCCTTTCTGGGTAAAATGGAGGCACGCTGCTAGACATACATGTTAAATGTGGATGCACAGACAAGGCACATGAACTCTTTCTTAGAGAAGTATGATGTCTTAGTGAATAGAGTGCAGTGATTTGAAGGCTTGATAAAAATGACTTTGGAAGGAAAATGTTGAAATCCATAACCATGGACAATATCATTTTTACCTACCGAAATGCAAGTTTTGTAAAAGGTTATGAACATGAAGAGCTAAGAATATCTTTTTCAAACAAATTAGAGTAAAAAATGTGTCAACAAGTTGTGTGTAATATATGGGATTATAGACAATGATATGGTTGTTATGACTTGCAATGATCACGAGATATGCCAAAATAGTTGTTGGAAAGATGGGTACTTTTCTCATATCCTACCTATATGTGCCCAATGGAGCCTCAAAATATCATAATGCAATGATTATGAATGTTGTAAAAAATGATTCAAATGGTTAAAAGGGTTTTAGATGCTTTCAAGAAAATGCAATTAACTGGGGTGAAGTCAAATTCAATTACCTATATTTAAAAACAAAACTCAAACAATGCGGCCACATAGAATGCTTTGAGTGCAAGATTTGCAAAAAATGGCATGCTAAAATGTGGAAGACATAGAAGATTTGCAAAAAAATACTTTTGATGAAAAGACTATAAAATTTTTAAAACTAATGCATGTGTGTGAAATAGGGAAACATGGCAAAGATATATGAACTCTTTTACAAAGAAATATCATTTCATAGGACATCATGACTGCAGAGTTGCACTGAACTATTTTGTTGAGAAGGCTTTAGACATATGAAAGTAGATCTTGTGGAAGACATAAATGCATACAAAACATAGACCAAGCTGATCTACCATCCACAACTATTTGGCATACCCATTGCACACCAAGGTGCGATTGCTAGTTTATAAATATTAAAATATATTTATAGGTTTTATCTAATTTTAGATTTAGTTTCTCAAATGTTCTAGATTTTCATTAAATCAAATCAATAGATTTCAATTAGATATTAGATCTAGTTCATAGTTGAAAAGTTTGACTTTAGTTTTAGAAGAATCTAGAAACTTAAAATTAATTAAATAGATTAGTTTAAATTAGAATTTGATTATGTTTTAAATTTGAATTTAATTTATTATTAAAGTGGGATTAGTATATATCATATTTTAAGGGATTAGATTTTATTTATTTATTTTAAATATAGGGATGAAAATAATTTAACATTAAAACAAGAGACGCAAGCGTAAAAGTTCTTGCCTATAGTGTAATGCTTTTACGGGAAGGACATGGTGAAATGAGAATGTGAGTAAAAGAGAGTGAACAAATTCCATTGCACCCAACATGTGCAAGTCGTATAGTTATATTGAATGGGGCATATTGGATTTGTTAATGCCAAAAATATCACCCTAACTCAGGCATTATGGTATACTAATATTTCATGGTAGAGTTGTGGGTGGACTCTGATTAAGAAGGAATCTCCAGATTCTAGGTCGGTTCCTATCAGATTTGGGTTATCACCTATTACTAATTTTTTCTTATTTTTTAGGAAAAAGGGGGAAAGGATAACTAGAAATGAATAAAAAAAACTAAAAAGGTGATACACCAAGTTGAATCAGACTTCTCAGAATTTCAAGCTAGTATCCACATGACATACCCTAATGATTTCTGCAATAATATTCACTATTCAATGCATAGGCTAACTAAAATCTCACTATTAGGGTTTGTACCACAAACAGTGACAATTCTACCAACAAAAATGCAAATTCTACAAAAGGTTACACTCTACAATCTAGAATAGGAATTAGATCAATTCACTAATCTACGTTGCAAGATACATTACACTTAAATGAATAAAATTGAAAGGACTGATATAAGAAAACTCATAAAGATGTATGAATAATGGGCAAGCTTTATTATCCTCAAAATCTGCAAAATAGTTACATGAGAAAGTACAAAATATGCTAAGGAATGTGTACATTCACTTGAACATAATCTGCATGAAACATGAATTAATGGCTACAATATGCATGAAAAAAAGGTGTAGAGGAACAAGAAGTTCACTAAAACTACCTTCATCCAAAATTCTCAACTCCTAAAACTAAGAAAGAGGCTCAGCTATATACACCCTCATGGGTAATTTTGAAAATCTAACTCCCTTCTAAAAGATCTCCAAATCCCCTTGAAATCAGCTAAATCCCTAATTCTAAGGCATAATACATGCCCTAAATCTAGCCCCTAATGTTGGCATTTGAAAAATTTACATCTTCTTTTAATACATTACCAACCCCTATCAATCATTACAAAATCAAGCCCTAAATCCAACATATACCCTAACCCCACAACACATCACCTAACTATATAACACATAACCCTAACCACCATCAAACCCGACACCATGACCAATCTCCATAAAAAATATATTCACCCATTGTGGAACAGGCTTAGCTGGGTTAATGCTAGTGTCACACTTAGAAGCGAACATCCCGAGGCACCTTCTGGATAAACATTGTTGTCTTAAATAAATTAAATTCTCCATGGTACTTCGATGGAATCCAAATTTTTATCAAACCAAACTAGTCTTAGCTTTAGGTTTATTCAAACTTTAGCATTTTGGTGAAGGCATAAGGTTTTTTGGAAACCCTAGCTGTGGCGTCGCCTTGCTTTGGACATGGAATTTTTCTTCTTTTAGTTTCTCTTCTGGTAATCTAGAGTTCATCATTTATGGTCTTGAGTTGGTATCGGTTGCAAACTGTAGTCTTACATTTGTATCTTTGGCATCTGGCATTATTCACTATTTATGCATGAGCTCAGGCTCTGCTGGGAGTGGGAGTTTGTATGTTGGAGTTCTATTATGTAATAAAAGAACTCAGGCGGTGTTTGGCACTTAAGTGCATGCTTGGACTGGAGCTTCTCTTGTTGAAAACAGAGATCTCAGGCTCTCTCTATACCGCGGGCTCTTTGGTCTGTCCTTAACTGTAGCTTATGATTATACAAGGAGCTTGGGCTCTAACTTGGAGTTAGAAATAGAGCTTTGGACTCTTGACTAGATTCAACTTTACTTAACCTGAAGTCACTTACTATTAATAAAGAGCTCAATCTCTTCATAACGCCATGGAATCTATAAACTAGAAGCTTTCACTTGTGATTAGGTACTCAGACTACACAGGCTTCATTAATCTTGATCTTTGAATCAAAGATAAGTTACTTCTTTTTGTCTTTTCCTTCCATGCTTTGCGGTTGTCAAAGTTGAAATTGCATTTGATAGTTTTCTTTAAAACTTGAGTTGGTTGTTCAACCTTAAAAGCTCACTGTCCATTGTCGATGCATTTGTTATATATCTTGGCTGTTAACTTGAACCCTACTATTAGATAAGCATTTTTGGTTGGCTTGGAAGTCGGGGTTTATGATGTTGTTGTCTGGAGTAATTAATGATTATGTCCACCACTATTGTCTCCATGCCACCTTCTTGGGGTTTCTTTGTGTTCATGCTCGAAAACCATCTCTCTCTGTTAGAACTATGCTACTCTCTACTAGAACTATGCTTGTCTTTATGCATAATGTTGCCATTGTATGCTTGAACGTTTCTAGTGGATGCCTGCATCTTTGTTTAATGTTTTCCTCTTTTACATTGTATGAGCTCACTCTGCAAAATGATGACAAGAATTACCTTTACACATAGTTACCACCTTCTAGTGAAAGAGTTACTCATGGGGTTCAAGCATAGGCTCATGACTCCCATGAGCAACACTGTGAAATTAGGCTCGACCTTTAAACATGCATATTTTCTTTTCATTTGCACAGTTTTGTTATATATATGCATATATATTTTGGATTACATATTGTTATTCAAACATAAATAACAACATTTAAATGATAGCATTGTTTACTTGAACATGCTCATTACTTTGTCATTTCTTTTCCACTCTTGAACATGCATTTGATAATAATAGAGTGATACTGTTATTCACTTTTCATTCCTGCATATCTCTCTCTCCTTTCCATTGCATTGATGTCATTGGTAAATGTTCAATTCTAGAAGTTTTATTGATGTATGGTGTTTTTTGTTTTTTTATGTATTTCTTAGATCTAATTTGGATCTAACATCTTTTCCATGATGCAGGACAGGACAAAAATAAGACTTAGGATGCAAGACAAACTGAGACCAGACCAAGGACACGGAGACTCATATAATACAGCCAATCATCTCCAAAATGCATAAGACCTCTTAAAGGCAATGCATGGACCCCAAAACCTCACCATGCCTCTATCTTACTTTTCCTTTCTACATATGTCCTCTAAGTTTCAATAAGAAAGATGTAACATGGAACGAACACTTGTTTACTACATTCAGTTTGAATGCACAATGTAATGATCAATTATAAATTTAAAAATCTGAATTTGATCAATACTTAGAGTACAATGTAATATGATAATATGAATGTAATAGAAATGTATTCATCTTCATTAGCTACACATTAATGTTAAAGAGATGTACCTTTATACAATTTTTTACTTTTCTTGATTGTCATACTGCATGAAAAAAATTAGGGTAACAATTTTGGCAACTTCTGATGGATGTCTACATGCTAGACATTGGGGACCAATAGCCTAAAACATTCCATTGGGAAATTAGTCTATTAATCACATGTTTGAAACCTTCAATCTAGACCGTGGATATAAGAAAACCCTTTCCTAATGATTCTGTGTATGTTTATGATTGGTGGTACTGAAGCAAAAACTTCATTATCACAAATTGTAAATGTATTCTTGATCATTGACGAATGATTTTCTTGTATTTGCAGATTTTGCCAACAACCTCAAACCATGCCTTTCCCACATTTTTGACTATTCACAGCCACCCTTAATTCACTGAAACCCTTCCTTTGCAACCCAGACAGACCTTGAATCTTGAAGAATTATTGTAAACCGAGAAAACTAAAACTAAAACTGACCTAACTGTGCCTGACAACACTTGGGGAAAAAATGGAAAACTAACCTACCCTAGCCTAACCAGCAAAAAAACATGCTAAACAAAACCATTTACTGGTTCATTGAAATATTTTCCCTTTCTCTTCAAATCGCAATAATGCACATGCTTATAGGCAAACATAAGAAAACTGAATAATGAAGCATATTTAACCAGTTCATGCAACATTTCATGAATACAGCAAGTATTTTGACTTACTTCACTCTGCTGATGGAAGAAATTTGAATCGACATGCTACACTTGGTCTTCCTTTTCAACATCCTCACAATTAGGTGTTGATGTAAATGAGGCCTCTTCACTTCTCTCCACCAAGGCCAGATACCAGATTGGACAACCTCTTGAGAGTATAAACTTGGAGCTTTCCTTGCTGATTTCTTTAGTTTCCTTTCTTGACTTTGGTTCCTCACGGTTGTCCTCCATTATTAATAGCCATGTGAGCTCCTCCTCCATGGTCAAAGTACCATCATCTTCTATCAAGTCAGCTAGGAAATCATCAAAACTATTAATCCACTGGGAATCAAGAGCACTTGGTTCCAGCTTGCATTCTTGCACACAATCTTTAGAAATATTTTTTTCCAAAATAGAGCACCTTTGAATAGGCACATACTCTAACATCTCAACAGCAAGTTTCTCATAGAAATCTGCAATAATTTTGTCAAAAAAATCCTCTAAGCTTTTATTAGCTTCTTCATCATGAACACTTTGTTGTGCCAATGTAAATGGAATCTTATCTTCCTTCTCTTGATCAACAAAAGAGGGTAACTCTTCAAAGAAAAGTACAACCATCTCTTCTTTCTCCAAATAGTCTCTTTGATCTTGAGCTTTTGCTACTTGTTATATCAATTTTGAAACAATAACCTCCTTCTCAGCTCCATGATCTTGAGATAACTCACACGGAACCACCTTGATAAGATTTGGCATCTGAAAGCTAGGATGCTTAGTCCATGAGGGATGCCATGGAAACTTGGTATCTTACTCATCTGGTTCAGCTACATAACACCTCTTAGAATGAGAATCAATAAAGTGGGCTGGTTGACCATGCTCACTCAATGGCTCTTGTAGGGGCTGACCTATTTCTTTTACAGGATTATAACTTGGAATCTCCAGCTTGGATCCTTCTTGGACTGTAGGTTGATTTAGGGCACAAGAAGTTGCTTGAGCTTCTAGTTCTTGTAATCTTGTCATTAAATGCCTCATCTACTCCTCTTTATATTCAACTTTCTTAGCAAATAGCTCCAGCTCATACCTTTGAGCCTCCATCTCTTGCTGGTGTATGTGAGATTGATATGATAGCTCCTCTTGATGCATGCCATACTCTTGCTCTTTCTCCACAGATCTCAGTTGCTCTTGAAATTTCTTTAGAATATCATCAAGGCTTATGTTTGGAACATGTTGGGGATAATTCTGAGAATCACTAAAGAAACTCTCTTGTGGCTACTGGTAGGTACAATGCCAATAAATTTGTTGCTTGATTCGAGGGTGGTAAGCCTGAGATGAGTGTTGTCCTTCAATTTCTAGGCTAAAAACAACAGTAGGGCTGTATTGATATGATTGATATTTAGTAACTGAAGGAACACCTTCATGAAATGGAGGATATTAATCCATTTTAGGCACCAAATCTGCCTAAAACCAGTTGATATAACCTTGGAGTTTCCAGATATGCATAAAATTGACCTTTTAAAGGTCTGCAACCTACTAGATGCATATCAAAACCAGCAAGAACTATGAAATCTATGACCTTCTGGTCCCACCAAGCGTGCCAAAAATTGTTAAGGCCAAAAAATATCACCCTAACTTAGGCATTAGGGAATACTAATATTTCATGGTAACAATGGAAACCTTCCTGAGTTGTGGGTGGACTCTATTTAGAAGGAATATCTAGATTCTAGGCCAGTTCCTATTGGATTTGGGTTATCGTCTATTACTAATTTTTTCTGATATTAGGAAAAAGGGGGAAAGGATAACTAGAAATGAATAAACAAAACTAAAAAGGTGATACACCAAGTTGAATTAGACTTCTCAAAATTTCAAGCTAGCATCCACAGGACATACCCTAATGATTTCTACAAAAACATTCACTATTTAATGCATAGGCTAACTAAAATCTCACTATTAGGGTTTGTACCACAAATAATGACAATTCTACCAACAAAAATGTAGATTCTGCAAAAGGTTACACTCTACAATCTAGAATAGGAATTAGATCAATTCACTAATCTATGTTGTAAAATACATTAAACTTTAATGTAGAAAATTGAAAGGACTAATAATAGAAAACTCATAAAGATGTATGAATAATGGGCAAGCTTTTTTATCCTCAAAATCTGCAAAATAGTAACATAAGAAAGTACAAAATATGCCAAGGAATAGGTACATTCACTTGAACACAATCTACATAAAACATGAACTAATGGCTACAAAATGCATGAAAAAAAGGTGTAGAGGAACAAGAAGTTCACTAAAACCACCTTCCTCCCAAATTATCAACTCCTAAAACTAAGAAAGAGGCTCAGTTATATACCCCCTCATGGGTAATTTTGAAAATCTAACTCCCTCCCAAAAGATCTCCAAATCCCCTTGAAATCAGCTAAATCCCTAATTATAAGGCATAATATATGCCCTAAATCTAGCCCCTAATGTTGGCATTTGAAAAATTTACATCTTCTTTTAATACATTACCAACCCTTATCAATCATTACAAAATCAAGCCCTAAAACTAACATATACCCTAACCCCACAACACATCACCTAACCATATAACACATAACCCTAACCACCATCAAACCCAACACCATGACCAATCTCCATAAAAAATAGCGTCACCCATCATGGCATAGGCTTAGTTGGGTTAATGTTTGTGTCACACTTAGAAGTGAACATCCCGAGGCACCTTCTGCTAAAACACTGTAGTCTTAAATGAATTAAATCCTCCATGGTACTTCGATGGACTCTAAAGTTTTATCAAACTAACACTAGTCTTAGCTTTAGGTTTATTCAATCTTTAGCATTTTGGTGAAGGCATAAGGTTTTTTGGAAACCCTAGCTGTGGTGTCACCTTGCTGTGGACATGGCATTTTTTTTCTTTTAGTTTCTCTGCTACTAATTTGGAGTTCATCATTTATGGTCTTGAGCTGGTATCGGTTGCAAACTGTAGTCTTACATTCATATCTTTGGCATCTGGCATTATTCACTATTTATGCATGAGCTCAGGCTTTGTTGGGAGTGGGAATTTGTACCTTGGAGTTCTATTCTATAATAAAACAACTCGGGCAGTGTTTGGCACTTTAGTGCATGCTTGGACTGGAGCTTCTCTATATCATGGGTTCTTTGGTCTGTCATTGACTGTGGCTTATGATTATGCATGGAGTTGAGGCTCCAACTTGGAGTTAGAAACAAAGCTTTAGACTCTTGACTAGAGTCAACTTTACTTAACCTCAAGTCACTTGGTGTTAATAAAGAGCTTGGGCTCTTCATAACGTCGCAGACTCTACAAACTGGAAGCTTTCCCTTGTGATTAGGGACTCAGAATACGTGGGCTTCATTAATCTTGATCTTTGAATCAAAGATAAGTTACTTCTTTCTATCTTTTCCTTCCATGCTTTGCAGTTGTCAAAGTTGGAGTTGCATTTGATAGTTTTCTTTAAAACTTGAGTTGGTTGTTCAACCTTAAAAGCTCACTGTCCATTGTCGATGCATTTGTTATATATCTTGGCTGTTAACTTGAACCCTACTGTTAGATAAGAATTTGTGGCTGACTTGGAAGTCGGGTTTTATGATGTTGTTGTTGTCTGGAGTCAATAATTATTATGTCCACCACTATTGTCTTCATGCCGCCTTCTTGGGGTTTCTTTGTGTTCATTCTTAAACACCATCACTCTCTGTTAGAACTATGCTATTCTCTACTAGAACCATGCTTGTCTTTATGCATAATGTCACCATTGTATGCTTGAACATTTCTACTAGATGTCTGCATCTTTGTTTAATGTTGTCCTCTTTTACATTGTATGATCTCACTCTGCAAAATGATGACAAGAATTACCTTTACACATAGTTACCACCTTCCAGTGAAAGAGTTACTCATGGGGTTTGAGCATGGGCTCGTGACTCACATGAGCAACACTGTGAAATCAAGCTCGACTTCTAACATGCATATTTTATTTTCGTTTGCACAGTTTTGTTATATATATGCATATATTTTTGGATTACATATTGTTACTCAAACATAAATAACAACATTTAAATGATAGCATTGTTTACTTGAACATGCTCATTGCTTTGTCATTTCTTTTCCACTCTTGAATAGGCATTTGATAAGAATAGAGTGATACTGTTATTCACTTTTCATTCCTGCATATCTCTCTCTCCTTTCCATTGCATTGATGTCATTGGTAAATGTGCAATTTTGGCAGTTTGATTGATGTATGGTGTTTTTAGGTTTTTTATGTATTGCTTAGATCCAATTTGGATCTAACATATTTTCCATGATGCAGGACAGGACCAAAAGAAGACTTAGGATGCAGGACAAACCGAGACTAGACCAAGGACATGAAGACTCAGATAATGCAGCCAATCAGCTCCAGAATGTAGAAGACCTCTTAAAGGCAATGTATGGACCCCTAAACCTCACCATACTTCTATCTTAGTTTTCCTTTCTGCATATGTCCTCTAAGTTTCAATAAGAAAGATGTAACATGGAAGGAACACTTGTTTACTACATTCAGTTTGAATGCACAATGTAATGATCAATTATAAATTTTAAAATCTAAATCTGATCAATACTTAGAGTACAATGTAATATGATAATATGAATGTAATAGCAATGTATTCATTTTCATTAGCTGCATAGTAATGTTAAAGAGATGTACCTTTATATAATTTTTTATTGTTCTTGATTGTCATACTGCATGCAAAAAATTAGGGTAACAAGATCAAAATTAAAATTTATATGTAAATTTGAATGAATAATTTTAGTTTCCATAACGAGTGAAACATGCTTACTATCACTATGAGATAATTGAATATAATGTCGTGGTTAATAATTTTGAAGAGGGTATTGTAAATGAAAGGTTGTGAATGGAGTAGTTGTTTTGAAAAATTCTCATTCATTAGATATTAAAAGTTATATATTGGGTAGCCTAGTTAAAATTTCATTCTTTGATTGATGCAAGTACATGTATAATTGTATATTGTAAATTGCCTAACTAAATTAATTTGCAACCCATCTACATAGCTTAGGAAGCTTTGTGAGCAAGGATGTTCATCCCTAGATGAAATGGGAGCTCCTATCTAAGAATGGTTCTTAAGAATACTTATTCATCTAATTAACATCGATAATTGAATTTTTGCCATGATTCAATCTTCTAATATAAAACGTGGTAATATTTAAACAGTGAATATTGTTTTTTGGGATAGGTTTGTGGCTCCTAATAGAAGATTTTTGCTTACGTCTTCCACCTGATTGGCACTGAATTGTTTCCTATGTTTAATCAAATAGTTATATTGATAAATACACAATATGAATACAAGAAACTATTTTCATGACACTTAGAACTTGTTTATTAAAGGGACAAACATAGTTTGTAATGTCATTTATTGTTATTTATATGGGCAGAAGGTTAACTACGACATTTAATATTTATTCTCTCTATGAAGTTTTCAAGGCTTTTTCAGGAAACTGTATTTTTCTATTTCACTTGTGTATACTCCAAGTTTCTGAAATCCACATAGTCTAAATATCAATGTCTTCCAGACTATTAATAAAGAGAGAAATAAGGTAAATATTTAGAAATAGAGGGAGAATTATGAAATAATTGGAATAACTTGAAATGATTTTTAATTAAGATTAGTATAATAGTATAATTTATTAAATAATTGGAATAACTTGAAATAATTTTTAATTAAGATTAGTATAATAATATAAATTATTAAAATATTTATATATATTTCATAATTTTTTTTAATTTTAAAAATAAAATAATCTTATAAAATTATTTTTTATATAATAAACCCTTGAATTAAATAATTATAAAAAACTATCATATCAATTTTAACTGTTATTCTAACTTAAATTTATCTCTATTTTGCAAAATAAAACCTTGCTTAAATTAATTACACATATTCTAATTAATTACAATTTGAAGTGTAATATAATTAAAAATTATATAATTATTATTATTATAAATAGTAATTTTGCAAGTATGACATACAAAATTTAAAATAATTTTCTCAACAAATACGTATCAACATTATCAAAGCACCATTGAAACTATACAATCACAAGATAAAAACAAAAACAAATTCAATATTAACCAGGTTACAAGTGATATCTTCAAAGAAAAGAAAAAGATGAAAAGAATTCATAAATTAATTTCTTAAGTATTAAAGAAAAACATTCTTAAGTATTAAACAAAAACCACAATTGGGTGTAATATGGCAAACTGAAAGGTATCAGAAGGACAAAAAAATTGGAAACCTTGCATAGGCATAGAAACTATTCTACCATTTTTTTAAATCTATCAAAGACAACAAATAAATAATCATTATTTCTTTTTATCCTTAGCAATCTATGAACAAAATACATAGTGAATTAATCACAAAGTCCCTTATCCTATATTCTAACTTATCCCTTTTGATAAATGACACACTATGAACCTCTCCATATGTTTATTAACATATTTGTATATAAAAGCCACAATTGACCTTCTTCCAGCAATGTTCACAATTTATCCCATCGAAACCGACAACCTAGTCATCCCTTCATATTTCATTACTACATTACAATCATACTCTGCTACTCCAAAGGAAAAGCTTTCAGACACATCACAGGTAGGCTACCTACCCCTCCCTATTTAATAATCCAGAGAAAATAATAAGAAATGAGTATGCATTCAGGTGGGTTTTGAATTATCTGAATTATTTTTACACGTGTTCCTTGTTAATACAATTAGTTTTTAAAGCTCGGCTTAAATGAACACTTTATAAAGGACACAAGAGTTGCTGAAGAGAAAAAGTGTTCGCCAACTCAACCTAAAATTTGTTTGAAAAATCATCAAGGGCATACACGGTATCCATTCTCCCTCATTATGAAATTTGATAACATTTTAGAGTAACATCCATGTGTCTTCAAAGAGCATTGCCATATGCAATATCAATCATTCCAATACTATTGCATTTATAATTTGTGACAACTTTCACTTTTCTTACACCTGTCCAAATATAGAAAAGAATTTGAAAATATTGAATTATGTTTTTATTATAGTCTATCGCAGCCTAAACATATTATTTTAGAGTAACATCCATGTGTCTTCAAAGAGCATTTCCATATGAAATATCAATCATTCCAATACTATTGCATTTATAATTTGCGACAACTCTCACATTTTCTTACACATGTCTAAAGATAGAAAAGCATCTGAAAATATTGAATTATGTTCTTATTATAGTCTGTCGCAGCCTAAACGTATTATCTTCCTTGTCTTTCTGATGTTCGGAATTAACATACATTTTGAGAGTAAACTTGTTGGAAAAAATAGGCATACACTCTTATAATTTATCTACTATGACTTCATCATCTGTTGGGATTTGTCAATTGTTAATCTAGGAGAGACTCCTCTGGCAACAAAAATATTAATATTTTGAAGATTTATTCAATTTTCAGAAAGAATTTTGTTTGTAGACATGATTGTTTATGTGGCAGGAAGGCATGTGTATAGATGATATCGAGTTGATGGTAGAAGGCCAAGGTCCATGGAGTATTTTTTAAGGCTTCAACATTATTTTCACATGAGAACATTCACAGGTGAGAGGTGGGCTAGGAGATGGAAATGGAAACTTGGAGAAGAATGCTTGAATTGCATTAGCATACTTTTTCTTGACACATAATATTATGACAATATAAGATGCTATATCCAGAGATGAAAATTAATCAAAATTTACCCAGTCAATAAATATGTCTCCATATGAGACTGTCTTTTGTGTGTGTCTACAGGGTTCTGTTTCAATATTTTTTATTTTATAGGTCATTGAAATCATTATTCATTGTGACCTCACAATACTTTCAACTAATAGCAAAATAGGACATTTTAGAGGAGTGTAAGAGCCATTTAGGTGCAAAAAACGCCATCTTTATTCATAATTCTCAAGCATAAAATAATAAATGTTCAGGTAAAATCACTTATTTTCACCTCAATTCCTTTTAATGAGGCTCTAACTTGGTGCAACCACACAAGGAGTTGGTTGCATCTAATGTCCCCTAGCCTTGGAATTTCTATGCATTTTATCAAGTTTACATTTACTTGACCCCTATTTCAGAAAGTATGTAAATCTAGCAGTTCAACTTTGTAATGATAGATTGTTGCAACCATTAGTATGTATCCAATTAAATATAAGATTCACTTTTTAATATTGTAACTACAAGGCATGGCAGGAGAATAATTTAGAAATTCAAAACAAAATAATTAAGTTGTAGAATTAGGATTTTGCAATAGAGAATCCCACCCTTGCAGTCCCTCAGGTTTTTTCAGGTTGCCAGACAATTTTTCCATGGAATTCAAAAAGAAGTACAGTTTAGAAAGTCCCTTTGACTATTTGATATTACATTAAGATCTATACACCAAGATATAAATAACAATGCTAATGCATATATAATATGTAATAATTAATAACAAGTTAGGCTTACAAGGATGAGAGAGGAGCGAGTCATTAACATTTGAGTCAAGGATCCTTATCTTTGAAATGGCAGAAAAGCTTTGACTCCTTTCAACACTTGGATGGAGGAGCAATTCCACCAAAAAATAGCATCTCCTCTTGTGTGTATTGTCTACGACATGTTTAGAGGATGGGTGGTAGAAAAGGTCCAAAAATATAATATTGCCAGTATTCTGTTTAGTACATGTGGTGCCTTTAATATGCGTATTGAGAACACTTTAGAAGAGGATGGGGAGGACAGTCTTGTGTTGAGCACAAAGCCAAGAAAACCAATGCAATAAGTCAAGAAAACAAGCCACAAATTGGTACGATAGGAAAGATAGTGAAAAAATGATACAAATATGGATTAGTCTCATGATTTTAGGCAACAAAATAGAAGTAGAGTTAGATATTGCAGGGAAGGGTAAGTGAAAACCCTAACTGCAAATCACTTGAATATTGGTTACTGGTAAGGTACACTAGTTGAAGCATCTCAACCCTACTAAGTCAAGCCATAGTGTGCCAAAAAGCCAGTTTATATCTTAGGCTTGACTATACCAATGGCTGCAAAAGGGCATTCACCAAAAACTTACCAAAAAGATTTCACTAAATACTAGATATTGGTATTGTTGATTTGTTTAACTTTTCATTCTAGAATAGGTTTGGACTATGAAAATTTCTATTTCACAAAAGAGTGTGATTCAAAATTAATAGCTGGTGAAATAATCATCTAGAGTAAGAATTTATTGTGCATTATGTGCTTTATTGTCTTTGTTAGATGTTCTATTCTAAAATAATGGTATTTGACCCAATCTATGAATGTTTTGAAAGTGGTGGTTGGTTCTCTATACTATTTGTGAGGATTAGATGGTGAAGAAATTGCATAGAGGTCATGTTTATAATTATTCTCATCCTTGAAGGATATTGTGTCACTTGGTCATAAAATTTGAAGGCCAAGGTCAACAAGTCTTCAATTAAACAACAATCTATATGTTAAAAAACCCCTAAAGATCTCCCAATATTTTGCAAGCTATTCAGGTCACAAAATTCTAATGATAAATTAGGGAAAATAAAAAAAAATAGGTTGAAGGGGCAAAAAATCTTGCATTGCCTGAAAATACAGCTTCTGTAGATGGAAAAGTAACAGATAAGACTATGGATTAGTCATCAAAAGACAAAAAATGATTACTTAGAATGTGTATTGCTTATAAATGAAGATCTTGAGCTTGTTTTTATAAAGGGTCCACATATGTATCAATGAAAGGTACGGGACACCAGACCTTATTAGAAAAATATAAAACCTTAATAGGAATTCCTTCAAACCGTGGAAAGGATGTGACTCCAAAATCTTCTTTTGAGGAAAAAATTTCCCCTTTACTTGTAGATCTTTGAAAACCCTAACAAATTTAGGAAACTGGAAAGAAGTAAACCCAACTAATAAAATTCAAATGAAGAAAAGGAAAATGCTAGAAAGAAAGGAAACCATCCGCTATGAAATAAATCGTTACCTATCAAAGACCTTTTACAGTTCCTTCTCTTTGACCCACAATCACAACGCTGACAAAACCAAAGCAATGTTCAAATCGTAACTCTTTCTGCGTTAGGCTCTGCATGCACTAGGAAGGAAAAATACCAAATGCGTCAATAATGCGAGAACAAAAATAAACATAATTATAGGACAACACATTTATCATTCTTTAATGGTTCCACACAATGTGCATTAAATTTACATTAAATGACATAATGGCTACGATCCGGAGGACTTTATTTTTTCTATTTAATGTGTTCAAATATTATTTTTCTCCTTATCTTTTGTGGTGTCAGTCAATAGAAATATAAATAAGTAGCATTTTTTAAAATTCTTAAATATGATAAAATTCTCAAACTTTAGGAAATAAGAATAGTCTTATAAATTATGAAATTTGATTGGTGGAAATAAAAAAGATTTTTCATTTAACAAATGCAATAGTTACCTACCGTAGGCAGGAACTAATAACAATTAAAGTTTAATTTTAATTAATTTTTTATAATTGGGACATTATTATATTTGTATAAATAGCATTATAAATTTAACCTTAATAATACTATAGAGGGTTTTATAGATTGGAAGTATAATTGCATATAATATCCAATCACATTAAACAGTAAGTTTATTAATTAAGAATTAATAGGCTTAATTTAATAAACATATTAAATATTATATATTCAAATTTCAAATAATTAGATGGTGATATTAATGCAATATGTTAAGTGATCACATTAATGCAATTTAATTATGTAATAATATTATTAACTAAGTTAATACCAGTTTTCCTCAATTAACCCTAGATTGAACTTAATCTTAAGGTATATTAATTTAGGGCTAGAGAACGTAACAATCGATTGGTGAACTATAGGGGCCAAACATAGATAACATTACTCTTTTAAAAAAAAAATGGTGTATTTTTCCCAACTTTTGGGCATGACAGCCAATTGGCTTGCTTGTTATTTTTAGTATTGTCAATGGGCCCAATTTTGATGATGATATTGGATTTGATATAGTCATATATTGTCCTAAATTGTAAGTACCTATGTGCTCTATAATTTAATGATTTTTTAGCACCTACCTTATTGTATTTACATTATAGATTGCATTATAGGAATTCATAATTTTACTTAATGCACACCTAATTCAAATATGGGTCCTCTAATCTCTCCAAACTTGTTCAAAATAGAGGTAAGACCTCATTTTTATGTGTACCCCTTTATTTTTAATCCAATCAAAAAATTCATCTCATCTACTAGGCCCTATTTCACCTTTTATGGCCACAGATTTAATACTGACACCGTAATCAATTGTTTGTTTAAATCTCACATCTACGGACTGGTCGGGATCTTCAAACCAAATTTCAACTAGTTTTAGGTGGGACAAGTCGAATAGCTGGCATATCCCTAGGATTTTGAGCCCAAATTTTGGGTAGGGTCTCATCTTAGGACATTTGTGGGATTTCCATATTTACAGTCAGTCTTCTTAACTCTGTCTCCTGATTTCACTTTAAAAGAAACCCTCACACCTCATTTTGAGGACATGAAATCAATTGCAAGGTGAAGATCCCAATTTGATGATAACAAACAATTTCAAGGTGGAATCCCTAATTCGATAACATCCTATGAAGTGAGGTTTTTCTATTGAAGGCTACATCTACCTATATCAAGCATCTACATTCTTCTTCAAGCATTCAAGACATCCAAGATATCATTTTCAACATCATGAAGATTCAAATGAATCATGAGGATGACTGAGAGTACTCTTTCTATCTAGGGTTGGGTATGATCCTTTTTTATTTTCATATCTATGCATCGGTGCTTCATATTTACATGTTTACATTTCAAATATATGATTGTTTTCATGCATTCAATCATACATTGATTGTATTTACATGATAGGTATTCACTCTATCACACATAGGGTTAGATCTAGGCATTTTATTATGCATTTCATCTCATTAGAAATTTAGACATATCCTAGATTCACGAGCACTACACATTATCTCTATCATAATGAATATCTGTGGAGGTGGGAATCGCCAAAATGGGGGGTTGACCAAGGAAAACCCCTATATATCCACACACACACACATAATTTATTATATTTGAAAGTTTAGACAATCCTAGATCTAACTATAAATCTAGAAAACCCTTCCAATCATAGAGGTAAAGAATCCTTGAAATTCTGAGCAAAAAACTACAGGGACAAGTTGACCTTTTAGGGACAAGTCAAATTTTTGGGAACAAGTCGACTAGTCAACTTGTCCCTCCCAAATATTACTGAAATTTCCATTGCATGTAGCTTCAGGTCCTAGTTTACCAGATCTAGAATTACAACAGGTTCTGAGACTCTGACAGTTGGGAAATTCGGATCCAAAGAACAATTTTATTCCTTCCATTTCCAAGTGCACTCATTCTTGTCTCTTATTCCTTATGCTTACTTTTATAAATCAGATCTTTTATTTGCATTTTATTTCCTTTTCATTTCTATTAAGGAATCAAAACCCTACATTGTGTAGATCTCACATTGGCACTCTTACTCTCTTGGTTGTGCTAATCAGATTCACTTTGTGGTGGATTTTTATTCAAATGTATGTTAGGAATTTGGGATGTAATACCCCTATTACATTGCATCACATTTTCTACTATAGATTTTTTAGAACCCATCCCTTTCATGCATCATACCTTTTGTTGTTGGTAGTTAGATTTTGAATGTGGTTGTTTTCAATTCTAAAAAGAACAAAGGCATTGTGAGTTGGTGTTTAGATATACCTTTTTATGCATTATTTTAGTTTAGGATCTACTATTTGTGCGAATTTGTAAATCATAAAGAGAACAAAAAAAATTATTGTCTTTTCCTTTTTGAATTGCTTTCATATTTTGAAAAGTACAAAAAAAAATTCATTTATTTTTCTTTAGTCATAGCTTGTTTCCAATATGCATGATATCTTTAACCAAGAGTTTTTTTATGACTCATTTGGTAGTCACAATGTTAAGGACCTTCATGAGCCATATAGTACTGAAGATTCTTTTATGTTAGGTGAAGCCCTAGATGAATTCATCTCTACTAAATCTTCCTATATGTCTCCTAAACAAAACTTCTACCAAAATTTGCTTAGTTTTCTTCCCTTGACTAACTATAATTGCTACATTGAGAAACCCAAAGTAGTTGTTCATATTTCTCACGACAAATCCCCGATATCCACCAAACTTGTGATTACTGTTAAGGGATATAATTGCCAATATTCTCCCCAAACTTTCACCACATGTGTGATTATGATTAAATGATATAATTAACCAAGTTTTTTTCAAACTCCAAGTAAACCAATCATAACTAGAAAAGGAAAATAAAAGAGTCATTTAGAGTTTATTAAATATTATCATGTGGTGGCTCATACTTATCCCACAAGAAACAATCCTCAACCTACTAATCTGGTTGTTCCTACTTCTCTTCCACCTTCTCAACTTGTGCTTCCTCCAGCACCACACTTACCTCCTAATCTTGGAAAGGAGTATGATTTAGTAGAACAATTACGTGCTACCCCTGCTAATATTTATTTTTGGGAACTTCTTAAAACTTC
Organism: Thuja plicata; assembly: GCA_018584345.1. Classification (NCBI taxonomy): domain Eukaryota; kingdom Viridiplantae; phylum Streptophyta; class Pinopsida; order Cupressales; family Cupressaceae; genus Thuja; species Thuja plicata. The sequence goes on from MU225206.1 coordinate 628,124, forward strand.
TCGTACATATAATGAAGCCTTGCAAAAATCTTTAACCACTCTTCCAGCTCTAGAACATGTTGGTGTTATTTCATGTTTGAAATGTGCGTTGTAATTTTATTTGGGTCCCTTATCATTGGTGGCATCCAAGGCTTTGAAATCAGGGTCAAAATTATTCTTATGCCTCTGTAGAGTTTTTTCTTACCCTTAACCTAGTTGAAAATGAAATGTCTAAAAAACCCTAAGTGTCTTGGCGGATTCTATTTTCATGTTACTTTTTCAGTCACTTAAGTTACCTCAAGTCATGTGTTCACATTAAATGGGTTGCATTTTAAAAGATTGTGTTATCCTAACCACCTTAATATTTCCTAAGTCATGCCACTGAAAAAGTCTCTTTTACTTCATTATCCTATGTGGTGAGCAAGTTGGTTTTGATCGAACGGCCCACTTAATAGCTTAGTCAAAAAGTAAATGAAATCTATCGGTTAAGAAATTAAGCAGTGGTGATGCGTGTCCTTGGTGGGGGTGAAAAGTCATAAAGGTTCTAAGTTAAACAGTGGTAAAGTATGAAGGAATCCGATGGCTTGCTTAAACGCTTAAAGGAAAAGTGCACAGAATCTAATGAGTAAGCCATTAAGTGGTAACGACATGTGTCCAGGAAATAATGTGGGTCCGGTCGCAGATAGCATAAAGTTTGCTAAAGCTCAAAAGGATCTAACGGTGGGCTTAATGACTTATATCCAAGATGTAAGACATCTATCAGACAAGCCATTAAGCAGTGATGACACCTGGCAGTTGGTGGACCCGGATACTCAGAGCTGGCAAGAGTTTAAAAGGTAGTTAATTCATTTTACATCTAATAGTTAGCTTAACAGCTTAAAAGAAAAGTGCTCGACATCTAGTGAGTAAGTGATTAAGCAATGTTGACACGTACCCTGGGTAAACAGTTATTTTTAGGAAAATAAGATAGATGTCAGATGCAGAAAATGATGTCTAAAATCTACGGCTCAAATTCAAAGTTGTTAAAGTATGTTTCAGAGAGCCGTTAAGCCATGAAATTGAAGCTTGCGAATTGATTGCAGAATGTGTGGCCAGTCCAGTCGAATTCAATTCGAAAGACTAATTTGATTGAGGCTGTAAAATTGGTTAAGTTGACTTGCAGTCATAATAATTCATCAAAGTCATTTGAGCAAAAATAGGACTGCAGAGATAATTAGCTTCACACGACTACTATGCAGAACGGGTAAACTTTTCTGATTCACCAGCATTCAGATTTTTAGTGAGATTTTCATTTCAGAAGGGTTTTTAGAACTCTTGTCTCAGAATTTAAATTTAATATTGAAAAATCCCTAAATTCTAAATGGCTCCTAGAATTGAGATTTCTGGAGAAGTTGATTACCAGAAGAGAAACATTAGGGAGGATTTGTTACAACAACTGCCAGGGTCCACAGGAGATGCCACTCAAATTAAAAGAATAGTTCCACCACATCCCCATATCAAAATTGGAGATGGGTTATATGATTTCGGTAGATGGGAAAAAGATGTCAAGACCAGTTTTGATGGTCTTACTCTGTTCATAACAACTTATAGCCAAAGGAATGCCCCTATCCCAGACTGTAACATTTGGGAGTTAGACGTAGGAAAACTGATAGCACCTGGTGTGTTTATGGATACTGATTTGGTCACTTTGATTGCAAACACTTATGACAAGGTGGCTAGGGTTGTTAGGGATACCCATGGAAATGTGCTATTAACTGTATTAGTTGATGAAATCATAAGAATCTTGAAGCTGACTGACACCTCAGTACATATGGATGATATTGATTTTGAGTACTTTAAAGAAGTATACCAGACTTAGAGGGAGTATTACAGGGATGAGGCATTGAAGGGATACTTTAATAAAATAGGGGACTTGATTGTAGTAGGGCCTAGGACCCCAGAACCTTTCAAGTTGGATTTCTTTAATGGCAAGGCCAAAAAAATGTACAATGCTCTATGCCATGTTTTGGGGGTAGATGAAGATGTAACAATGCTTGTCCACATAATGCTAATGGTGGTTCAGATTCTACATCTTCACCTATCAGTAGTATTTGATTTTGCATCTTATATTGCCCAGGAAATGCATGAGGGTTTGACAGGAATCTAGCACGGAAATACAATTAAAACTATGGGATGGTATTCCCTCATGATGCACATGTTATTATTCAACAATGCAGACTTCTTTGAGGAAGAAATGGAATTGACTAAGTTTCAGGGTGATGAAGAATTGCCTATTCAGATGTGGATTGTTGATCTATCATGGGATAGGAAAAATGCTAGTTATGTTTATTTTGATAGGGTTTTTGCAACTAGACTCAAGTCAATATTATGCAATAAAAATGCTAGGGTCCACACTGAGATGATGAGGCTTTTGAGGCCTATGGAATATGCCCCAAAATTAAAAATTACTCACAATTGGGGAGATCTAATTTTGTACCCTTTTTCTATAGTGATTAGGGTTTATGGATTCAGGGGAACCCCTTATGTGCTGCCCTACAGAGTCCCTCTCAAGATTGGAATAGAAGAGATGATAAGGAAATTGGGTGGGCTACAGGAAGAAGCCCTGACTGGAAAGATGAAGGGAAAAATTTTCTCTACCCTCACCAGAGCCCATCATTTCATCATAACCAAAGGTGGGTGGACACAATTTGATAAGTATTTTGAGCCTTATCATCTAGCCACGTCTGTATCCAGGTGTGCAGATAATGAAGAATTTATCATGGGTATGTTCAGAAAAAGGACTAAGTGCTTGGCATTAGAACATCAGTTCAACTACCCTGAGGATATCATCAAAAACATTTTTGACCTTGGTGTCCAGGAGGCCAGGAAGGAGAAGGGGTTGGTGTACAAGAAGTCTTTGGACTTTGTATACAATTTTGACAAGTTCTATGATCCTCTAAAGTAATTTTTCCCATGGTCCTATAAGATTGACTCCCTAATGACTTTATTTGAGGGAATCATATAGACCCTAAATGAAAAGAAACATAGGATAATAGAAAATGAACCAGAAAAGGCTCTTTCTATTTTGAACAAATTTCCACAGGGAAGGATAGTCCCACCAGGGGATTTTGTAGTATACAAGAGGAGAGGGTATACTACCATCATTCCCAAAACTAATAAACCTCCTCAGCATAAGGGGAAAAGGCCAGCAAGTGCTAGTATTCAAGAAATGCCCTCTCCCAAAAGGAAAAGGGTGGAAGCAAAAGAACAAGAGAGTGAATTGTACTCTCCTTCTCAATCCCCATGCAATATGATGACCAAGCCAGTGCTGAGAAATTGGTGCAATTGAGGAATGCTGGTGAAGTTGTTGTCACTACTCAAGAGTTACAAGAAGGGATGCTAAAGGCACCTAAGCATACAACAACTGACCTCAAAGTGGCAGAGTTTACAGGAAAGGAATTAGATCCTATAACCAAGCAAGCCAGTGATGAATTCTTGTCAAATGAAAATTTTGTCAAAACTAGGGCATTCATTCAATTATTATGGAGATGCCATATTGATGAATTCAATCATAAATGCCAAAATCTACAAGAAGCCCAGCCCAATTCTTCTAAGGAAGATATAGAGAAAGAATTCAAGCAGGAGATGGTCTCCAAATTTGATAATATCACCTCTGAAGAGGGTAGAGAAATGGTTAAGAAGCAGGGATTCCTCATACTGCCTCAATGGGATTTAGCAGATGCAGTGGTTTTATGCTTTCAGGAAGAAGGTGAAGCCTATGAGCACTACTAGGACATCAATTGGTGCCCAGTTTAGTGAAGACCATGCAGCCCTGGCAATTTGGTCATTACAGAAAAAGGAAAAGAGGAGAATGAAGGAAGATGATAAGATTGAAGATACTGGAAGCCTAATTTTTGAGAGAGTTGCTGATACTTTAGGAACTGAAGCAGCAAACCTTGTTGTTCAAATAGCTAGCTTGAGCTCGAGGGTGGACGAGAAAAAAAAGGAGGCTTACGATAGCTTGAATAAGAAATATGAATTTGTACTAAAAGCTTACAATGATGAAAGAGTCAAGTCCTTATTAAAAGATAACAAAATTGTAGTATTGGAGGGGAAGCAAAAGGTCCAATTAATGTCCCAAGGACTAATTACTCAGGAACCTCACCAACCCTCTTCCTCTAGTCCATTTGTGACTTATCCCCCATCCCCTGCACCTTTGAGTCCCACTACCCAAGAAGCCATTGATGCTAAAAGAGAAGAACTAGAGGCTGAGAAAAGCAGGTTGATCAGTGAAAGATCAAGGCTAGAAGAAGAGGGAAAAAGGGATCTTGAAGACTCCCTTGCATACAAAGAGGCTAAGGAATTAGTGAAGAAAATGCATTCTGACCAGATATTTTCCAACCTCAAGAGGTGTGCTAGTGAGGTCAACCTTTCTAACCTCTATTTACTGGGAAAGAAGATTACAGGCATCATGAGCAGACATGATGAGGGTAAGAAAAAATGGAACCTAATGATTGATAACTGGAAGGGAAAGATGCCCATATTAAAAAATTTTACTCTCTCGAAGGAGCAAGATAATATTGACATCATTCTAACAAGGACCCACAAATGCCTTAAATTGATGGTCAACTTGGACACCAAGAAGGACATGGTTATCAGAAAAGTAGAGACTTTGAGAGGAGAGTTCTCTAGAGACAAATATGATATATTCCCCAATATGTTCAAATGGGATGGTAACATCAATAATGAAACCCTATGGCTAAGACAACTAAATGAAGCACTGACTAGCAGGGTAAAAAGTATTATTACATTAGAAAATACTGGCTGGTTTGTATTAACTATTGAAATTTTAAATAAAGCCAAGGCATTTTTTGAATCTTGGGAGGTAGAAATTGAGAAAGACAATGTTGATTGGGAAGAATTCAACAGCCAAAAGGATGAGGTCCTCAATTTCAGTTGGCCAAATGATGAGGTGTTCACCACATGGGTTAGCAAGTATGGTATAGTCACTCCAGTAGCATGAAGTAGTGATGAAAGAATGACACCAGGCACCAATGAAGCCAAGATGTTTGGAGTAATGAAAAAATTAAAGGCTCTGCATCAACAAGAGGAAAAATTCTAGATGAAAAGGACCCAGCCACCTCAGAACAACTTCAAGCATTTAGGTGGTCATAGGACAAAAGATTACATGGCTTGTAACAAAGATTTGTTATCCCATCCACCTGAAATTTTGTGTCATCTATAAACTATATTTTGTCCTCTAGCCTAGTCATCTATAGCTTGTTGCATCCTTATTTTCAAAAAGGATTCCAAGATGACTAAGGCTATCTATAAGTAGCAAGTTGTAATATTTTCATAAGGATGGTAAAAAATAAAACTACAAGGCAGATTTCTGAATTGTGTTTGAATTTTGGTTTTGAGTCTTTTGAATGTACTGATATCAAGCTTACATTAATAAAATACAATGGAATCTCCATTTTGATACCAATGATGTCTTTTTGCATTTTCTCTTAGTTCTTGTATGTTCAATTTGTAAGGCATTTTGAGTATACTGGTTATAAGGTAGCCATGTCATTGTTTGTGAGTTGCTTTCAAGGAGAGTTTTAAATCTTGCAGATAATTGTAGAGAGTTAGGGTGTATGTAGGAATTTGATACAGGGGTGTGAGGATGAGAGGATAGTTTGTAAGGCATTCCATCTAAGGTTTATTTTTATTTCCATTAATTGTCCCTAATGTATGTATGTTTTATTTTGACTCTATGACCCATGATTAGGCACTGGCCAAAATGTTGACAAGTGGTTGTTATCATCAATCCAATTTTAATCAATCTTTATATTTCTGTTATCTCAAATTCATGTCTAGCTAATTGTATTCAATACAATTCATTTTATTGATTCCTTGAAGAGTGAATTAATAGGTTAGCCTTCCTAGTTCTGAGAACTTAAAAATAAGAAGGATTATAAATCCTTAGTCCACTGTGAGATTCTTTGTGATTCAGTGAGTCAGTAAGTAGGTACACCCACCTGAGTTTGTGGAGCTCGAAGAGAAGAAGGATTTCATCCTTGTTAATTAGCCTTTTTACATGTAAGAATCTATGTTGGGAATAGAGGTCAAGCATTGTTGATGTATTGTTTATTCCTACAAGAAAAAGAGCTAACACAACGTAGGAAAAAATTAATTCCTTATTAGAATGTATGCATGCTACTGCTCATCTGGCTCAAATTATGTTTACTCAAGATGATTTAGCTTCTAAATAAGTTCAACATCAACATTATTCCCTTGTGGCATTTGTCCTTATCAATGGTAATCTCATTTGTAGGAGCTTAATTGATAATAGCTCCAGATTAAATGTTTATGGCATTGATATGTTACACGAAATAAAATCTGATGTTTTAACTATTAAACATGATTCTATTCTTATTCATGGCTTTGATAATATTGCTAAGAAAATATTGGGTACCATAACATTACCTATTAAGGCAGATCTGGTTATCTTATCTACTCCTCTTCATGTGACGCCTAGGTCCCTTAACTATAATCTTCTTTTGGGACAACCTTGGCTACATTCTATGCATGGTGTTCATTCAAATCTTCATAATTAAGTTAATTTTATATAACTTGATGTACATACTTATTGTAGATGATAGACCAAACAGTTATTTGCACATTGAATCAAATATTAAACCTATGTCTACTAAAGATAAAAAATAATTAGATTTGGAACCTAAGGATGATCTTTCTCCTACTATTGTCCTTCTGGATGATGATTGGGGATCCTTGGATTTCACACCAACCTATGTTGGAGAATACAAAGTCCCAATGTTAGAGCTTGAACAATCTAAATCTGACCAAGAATCCAACGTAACAACTTCTCTTTCTTCTGAGCTCACTAAAGTTTTTGTTGTTTCTTCTAATCCTAATGAATCCTTAGAAATTATTAAGCTTTATTTTAATGAAATAGCGACTTATGAGGCTCCATTGAACCTTTTTTATATGGATTCTCATTATGTTCCTAGTTATCATTTATTATAAAAATAAAGATTCAATGGGAATGGATGTGGAAAACATGAACAGGGAATACAAGTTCCCTTAGGAAATGAGGGGCATGGACATAATTTTTCATTAGGATTTAATCTTTATAAGAAGCCACAAAATTTTTATCTCAATCTAAATACTATAGATTTAGCACCTTTGAAACTTGTGAATCCTCACCTTATTGATTGTTATGCTAAGCCTGATTTTTATAATTTTATTAACGATGATGCTTTGTCTGAATTCTTGGTGGCATATATTGATCTCCCTTACTATCATCACAATCAAGGATTTAATTATGGTTTAAGTGTTGAAGCATACTTTGGAAAAGAGGCTACTTTTGAACACATACATGAATTTCCTTTGTCTAAGGATAATCCTTAGTAAATTAATATTTTGATTATTGACACCATCGATGTGCAAATGGGTCTTTATAATGCAGAAAAAGTGATCAAAATTAGAAAATGTTAGGATGAGAATGAAGAAAAGGGGCTTACTTATCATCTTCTTAAATTTCATAACATATTTTCTTGGGCTTATTCATAAATGCCTGACATTGATCCTAAAATTGTTACACATAACATCGTCCTTCTTCCTAATGCGAAGTCGGTAAAACAGATAATTCACAAGATGAATCCAAAAATTTCTTTACTTGTGAAAATAGAAATTGGAAAAATTCTTGATGTTGGTTTCATTTTTCCTATCGATTATTCTCCTTGGATCTCAAACATCGTAGCCATATCCAAGGGTAAGAATAAAATTCAAATGTACACATATTTTGGAAACCTAAATAAAGCTTCTATGAAAGATGATTTCCCGCTTCCTAACATTGATATAATCATGGATTCCATAGCAGGACATGCTTTATTATCCTTTATGGATGGCTAGTTTGGCTATAATCAAATCTTTATTCCCCCTCAAGATCAATACAAAATTTATTTTATCACTCCCTGGGGAATCTTTTGTTGGGTTTTCATTCCCTTCAGAATAAAAAACATAGGTGCTACATATCAATGTGCTATGACACTTATCTTTCACGACTATATCCATAAGATTATAGAAGATTGCATTGATTATATTATCTCCAAGTCTAGTACTCATAAGGATCATGTTACTATTCTTTAAAATATCTTTAGATGAATTCATAAATACAACATGCGCTTGAATCCTCAAAAATGTGCTTTTGGCATAGATAGTGGAAAACACCTTGGTTTCATAATTTCAAATAGAGGCATTGAAGTGGATACTAAAAAGATAGATGCCATTTTCAATATGCCACCTCCTCAAAACATATCACAACTTCGTATTTTACAAGGTAAAATATAGGCTATTTGACAGTTTATATCACATTTGGAATATTGTAAAATTCCCTTCACTTCTTTTCTGAAGAAAGATACTACTTTCTTATGGAACAATGATTGTCACAATGCATTTGAGAAATTCAAACAATATCTTTCTAATCCTCCTTTCTTACAACCTACTCAACTTAATCAACCATTCTTCTTATATACTTCTTCTTCTCCTAATGCTTTTTCCACTGTCTTAGCTCAATGATAAAAATGAGAAAGAACTACGTCAGATGTACTACATTAGTCGTACTTTGATATATTGTGAAACCTGATATACTCTGTGAGAAAATCAATGTCTTGCTCTCATTTTTGCTTGTAAAAAACTCAGACATTATCTTCTTAAAAATTAATATCATCATAACATTTGATCCTTTAAAACATATTTTCTTGAAAACTGGTTTTTCAGGATGCTTGGCCAAATGGGTTATGATGCTAAATGAATTTGATTTAATTTTTTTCTCAAAAGGCAAACAAAGGACACTCTTTGACTAATCATTTTGCTGAAGCTCCTTCACCAACCACAACTTCTAATCCTATAAATTTCCTTGATGAATTTGTCTTGCCTATCGATAGTGATGATATATGAGAATTATATTTTGATGGATCTAAATGTAAAACTAGTTCCAGTGTCGGTGTTATCCTGGTATCTCCTTCAAAGATTTACCGATCGCTTTATCATATCATCTTAATTTTCTTTGTAGTAATAATATTGCATAATATGCATCCCTTATTGTTGGATTGAAAGAGAATTTATCCTTTAAGGTGAAAAAAATACATATCTTTGGAGATTCACAATTTCTTTTGCAACAAATTAATGAAACATATCAAGCTAAACATTCTACATTGACTCAATATTGTGATATTGCCTTAATCTTACTTGATACATTTTCTTCTTATTCTATCTCATCTTTACCTTGTAAGGATAATAGACACATAGATGTTATGTCATGTGTGACTTAGCTTATTTATTTAGAGGAAAATATTGACAACTATCGATGTACCATACACAATATTATGAGTCCTACTATCTCTAAAAGTTATAGTAATAATGCTTGTTTCCTTAGTCTTAATTTAGATGAATGGTATTCACATATATTTCATTATTTGTAAAATGGTACATTTCTTGAATCAGTGACAAGAAACACTAGAGCTTGAATACACAAACTTGCTACAAGATATATGATCCTTGCTAATGTTCTTTATAGGTTCTCTTATAATGTTCTTTGATTATGATTTTTTAATAAAAATGAGATCTCTGTGGCTTTACAAGAGGCTCACTTAAGATCTTATGGCAGAAATTTTGGTGGAAAATATTTAGTTAACAAGATCCTTCATATGGGATATTATTGACAAAAAATGGAGCAAGGTTCTTTTTCTTTTGTCAAGAAATGTCCTCAATGTGAGAATCATAATAATCTAATCCATGCTCTCACACTTGAACTCTGATCTTAGGTAGCTTCATGTCCTTTTAACCTTTGGGGATTGGATCTCATCAAAAAAATATCACCTCCTTCTTCGTAAGGACATACCTACATTATTACTTCTATGAATTACTTTACTTAGTGAGTAGAGGCGGTTCCTCTTCATTCTACTATGACTAATGTTATTTATAATTTTCTCTTAGAAAATAGTATGAGAGGGAGGGAGGAGGAGGAGGAGAGAAGGTAGGAATTCAAATTTTGAATTTTGAATATGGAGGGAAGTTGGGAGCTGAGGGATCTGCTGAAGGATCTACGAGAGAAGGAGTAGAGAATGCTATCAGATCAGTGGAAAAAGCAGAAGGATCTACGGTGTTTCTGTCCAACAGGGACAATGGGTCAAAAATGGGACTAGAGGTGAAAAATCCAAAAAAATTGAATGTTGGGGGAGAATCATCCCAACGTAAGTCACGTGATCTCTCTATTAATCAGGGTAAAGGTAAATGGGTGGGTCTCTTTGGCATAAAACCCTCGGGTAAGTCCATTTTCCCCAAAGTGGATAGTCTGTCTAATCCACTGAAAGGTAAGATTGGTATTACAATACTAGATCAGTTAGTTGACCACACGGTCTCTATCATGGCCTCTACCCTAGTAGGAAAATTTCTGGGCCCTAGATCGAATATTGATCTAGTTAGATACTTTGTGGACAAAAAATAGAGGCTGAAAGGTCAAGTTGATGTAGTGGCCACGCCTAAAGGTTTCTTCTCCTTTGTATTCTCTAATGGGGAAGACCTTTCTAAATTTCTGTGTGGGGGACCTTGGATGGTTGGGAAATCTTCCCTATCTCTGCAAAAATGGACTACGAGTCTAGACTATAATGATATCTTTTTCACTGTGATGTCGGTTTAAATCTATCTTCCGGGGATGCCTTTGGAATATTAGCATGAAGATATTTTCATAGCTATTGCAGGTTCTTTTGGGGAACTTTTATCAATAGATCCTATGACTGAAGCCAGAACTAGACAAGTTTATGCAAGAATCTATGTAAACATCCAATGGAATGTTGACCTTCCTTAGGTAATATCTCTGAAATCAAAACTAGGGATATGGAATCAAGAGATTGAATATGAATCGATGCCTTTTGGTTGTTTTATTTGTAATAAATTTGGTCATTGGGCTAAACACTGCCCTCAGAAGACCCAAAAGGAAAAAAAGAAGGATGAGGAGTAAACAAAAGGTCAGCAAATGGAATGGAAAAGAAAAATGGAGGAACCAGAGGTAATCCTGAACTTGCTAGAAGGAAATAAGGATAAAATAGAAGAAAATGAGTCTATCTAGTAGGTGCCAAATGGGGAAGTTGTCCAAGAAAATGTGATGCAAGTTCCCAAAGAAATATCAGGAAAGACAATAGAAGAAAGAGGGGAGATAATCATAGAAGAAACTAAAAAAAATGAAATAAGAAAAGAAAATAATGTTACACCATCCAAAGGAGAAGAGAAAGAAAGGTACTCTAAAGAAGAGGAGGAGCTGGCAAAAATAGAAAAATAATGGTCAGAAGAAAAATAGAAGAAAGCAACCAACCCAATCAGGGAAAGGAAAGTTGACTCCCCAACAAATCAGAACCAAAATGAGAAATGGAAGAAGAAGGAGGAAGAAGCAGAGGAAAAATCATGGTCAACTGTGGGCACAAAGAAGGGATCAAACAAGAAAAGCCCAAAATCCCTTGATGGAAATCACCTTGCCTTTGAAATGAACATTAGCTCTGGAAAGAAAGCTAAGAGGTCTTCAATGGAGAAATCAAATAAGAAGGTAGGAGGCCAAAAACCAGGAGTCCTAAAAAGACATCAGAAAGTAGATATAGGGACTCCAAAACAAGAAAAAGGAAGAAAATCAGAGAAAAATCAAAGGGAGGAGGAAGAAAAAAAGAACATTGCTGATGGAAAACAATTCACTATCCATCAGGTTTGTACCCCAATCCTTAAATGAAGATTATCTCATGGAACATCCGAGGACTCAATAGTCCTCATAAGCAAGATGTTGTTAGGAACTTAGTTAGAGATTCTAAACCTGATATTATTTTGATTCAAGAAACTAAAATGAGTAAAGAAAAGATAGAAAGTATGAATTTGGTTAAAAATGGGAAGTGCTTTGGTAGTATCTTGGAAGGGGCTTCGGGAGGTCTTGCCATCTTCTGGAACCAATCTTGTTTTGACTGTAAGATTCTTAAAAAGGACAAAAACTTCATTGTTGTTGATTTTAGAAGTTTAAAGGACAAGTTTTCTTGGACCTTAATTAATGTTTATGCTCCAAACGCCAAGATAGGAAGAATTAAGCTTTGGAAGAATCTACATGATTAGATGGAAGGTAGAAAAGATAACAACTTTCTCATTATGGGAGACTTTAATACCCCTCTTAAGTAGGAAGATAAAAAGGGTGGCAATTTAGCTCAATTGAAAAGCAGAGTTGATTTCATGGACTTCATAATCAATGAAGGACTGATGGATGTAGATCTAGAAGGGATCAACTATAATTGGTCTAACTGCAGGGTGGGTGAGGACCTGATTCAAGTTAATCTAGATAGGGTATTGATTAATCCTGAATAGTACACCAAGTTCTCTTGTGCCCTTTCCTCCCTTACTAGAATTGGATCAGACCATTTCCCTATTTCCTTCAATGTCACCTCGTTCACTGGAAAAAGAAATGCTCCTTTTAGATTTGAGAAAATGTGGCTAGATCATCCTAACTTGGAAAATAAAATCAGGGACTGGTGGAATATTAATGTGGAAGGAACATCTATGTTTAAAATGGTGAAGAAAATGGCTAATGTCAAAACTAATGTTAAAAGTTGGAATAAGCATAGCTATGGTGACATTTTCCAAGCCAAAATTAAAACCCAAAGTGAACTAAAAGATATTCAGGAGGAAATTCAAAGGAATGGATTATCTAAAAATATTAGAACTCAAGAGAATGTTTCCCTTGCTAAATTTCATAATATCATAGCTAAAGAGGAGACTTACTAGAGATAGAGATCCAGGTCTCTTTGGTTAAAAGCAGGAGATAAGAATACCAGATTCTTCCATCTCTCTACTCTTAAACATAAGGCAATTAAAAAAATTCTTTCTTTGTCTAATAGGAATGGAAAAATAACCAAAGAAGAAGAAAAAAGGAAAGAAATGGTGGGTTATTTTGTGTCCTTACTTCCAAAAGATCAAAATCTTTATTTAGAAGACCAAAAGGATCTTCTTATTTCTATTCCTCGCATTCTGGATCATGATGCCAATGCTCTCCTAAAAGCTATACCATCAGAGATTGATATTAAGAAGGAATTCTTCTCTTTTGAAGGAGAGAAATCCCCTGGTCTAGATGGGTTTCAGATGTTCTTTTTCCAGCAGTTCTGGAGTATTGTTGGGAAAAAATTTTGTTCAGCAATTAAAGAATTCTTTGGAACAAAATCTATTCTCAAGGAAATTAACTTAACTTTTATTGCTCTCATTCCAAAAAAACCTGGAGTGGATACGATTGATGGCTTTAGACCCATAAGTCTCTGCAACTCCCTTTATAAAATCATTTCAAAGGTCATGACGTCCAGAATATTGAGAATCTTGTCAAATCTTATATCCCCTCAACAGAACGGGTTTGTTCCTGGAAGACAAATTCTGGACTCAAATATTCACTCCCTTAAAGCATCTAAAAACCAAGGTTTCCTGATGAAATTGGACATGTCTAAAGCATATGACAAAGTGGATTGGTCTTTCTTGTCTAAAATCCTAAGTTCCCTTGGATTTGATAAAGATGTCATAAGAATTATAATGCAACTAGTTACTATGGTGTCTTCTTTGGTGCTATTAAATGGAGGTTTTTCTATCTTCTTCCACCCAACAAGAGGTCGTAGACAAGGTGATCCCATTTCTCCTATTTTCTTTGCAATAATGGTGGAAAGTCTTGGAGGATCCATCAAAAGACTGATCTTTTCAGGTCAGATTTTAGGTCTCCAACCTTCCTCAGCTTTGCATAAGTGCTTCCATGAGAAATTTGTGGATGATACTATCATGATGGTGGAGGCCTTTGTAATGGAAGCCAAGAACATGAAAAATGCCCTGAACAATTATACTAAAGCTTTAGGTCAATCTATTAATTGGGAGAAGAGCTCTCTTTTTTTCTATAATACACTTGAAGAAAGACAAAGGAAGATATCTTCAATTTTGGGGTGCTTGATAGGGAATATTCCCTCTACCTATTTGGGTCTCCCTCTTTGCCATAAACCTAATGATTCTTTCTGGAATGGTATCCTTGATCGATTCCACAATAAGCTGGCAGGTTGGAAAGGTGCTACTCTTAGCCAAGTTGGGAAAGTTCAGCTTTTGAAATCAACTCTCCAAAATCTTTTGGTCTATGCACTCAGTCTTTTCAAAATACCTCAAAAATATGCAGACTTGATTGAAAAAATTTAGAAAAGATTTCTTTGGTCTGGAGTGGAAGAGAAGAAGAGATTAAGTCTTGTGGCCTAGGAGGTGGTGTGTAAACCAAAGAAGTGGGGTGGGCTTGGTATCAGAAGTATTAAAAACACTAATAAGGCACTGCTCACTAAACAGTGCTAGAGAATCTTTGAAGAGGAGAAATAATGGAATGCCATCATCAATTGAAAATACCATTTAACTTCTTTGGAGGAAATGCTTAGGGACCCTTTGGAAATCAATGGATCTTTCATCAAGAATAGTATCAGGAAAGGCAGGGATTTGATTAGAAAAGGGATTAGATGGAATTTGGGAAATGGCAGGAAAATCAACTTTTGGACAGATAAATGGGTGAAGGAAGAAGCCCTTAGTGACAAGCAGGAATGGATGCCAATGATTCTGGATTGTAAAGATATTGTTGGAGAGAAGGTCTTAGATTACTAGATCAATGACAAATGGGTGGACCTTAGCCCCTTTGATGCTTCCCTCAATATGGTTAATAAGTTTCTTACCCCCTGGTTTGTAAGAGATAACAAACATGACACTTTGATTTGGGGGCTAGAGGCTAATGGAAAGTTTTCTATTTCTTCTGCTTATGCCCTTCTTTTCCCAAGGGATAATCACTCTTCTAGCTATCAGGTATGGAGTAATAAACTTATTTCCAAAATTAATATGTTCTTTTGGCTTCTTGTTCAGAATAAAATCCTTATAGTGGACAATCTTTGCAAAAGGGGTTTCAGTATGCCTAACTGATGTATCCTTTCCTACTCTGAAGCTAAGAATTGTAACCATCTTATGATTCATTTTTCTTACTCTTGTAAAGTTTGGAACTTTGTCTTCAATGTCTTCAACCTAGATTGGTTTAAACCTAATAACTTCTAGGATATGGTTAAACAATGGAAATACCCCCTTAAGGGTAAAGACATCAAATATCTTTGGAAGATTTCTATGCCCCACTTTACTTGGAGAATCTAGAAGGAAAGAAACAACAAAATATTCAGAGAAAAAAGATCATCCTATCAAATTGTGGCAAATAGTATAAGTATAAGTCTTCTGGAAAATTTCAAAAATCAGCTCCCTAGCGATGCCACCTACAAGAACTCTCTCTGTATCACTGACATTCTTATGAACTCTCAATTGTAGAAAAATAATAAAGTAAACTTGAGGGAAAATACTAGATGGAGTGCATCTCCAAGTGGCTAGGTCAAAGGTAATTTTGAAGGAGTAGCGAAAGGGAATCCAGGGAAAGCTGGAGTGGGAGGTATAATAAGGGACCCTATAGGTAATTGTCTGGGAGCTGTTGCTACCCTGTTGGGAGATCAGACAAATCATATGGTAGAAGCCATGGCTACCCTTCATGTGGTTATGCTAGCCAAAGACATGGGCTTTTCTAAAATGTGGCTAGAGGGAGACTCTCTTAACATAATAAATTGTATTAAAGGCAATCATAAAGTTTCATGGACTATCAGCCACATCATTGAAAAAATCAAATCTATTATGTCCACTTTTGAAGCTTATCATATTTCTCACATTTTCAAGGAAGGTAACATGACGGCTGATGGCTTAGCTAATGTGGGTGTATAATTTGATGTCATGCAATATTGGAGAGGAGAGGCAGATCTTAAAATGGAGATTGTTAGTCTTATCAGGTATGATAGGATTAACAATATTGAAGGAGTGATTAATAAACATAATTAATGATGAGATCATCTATAATGATGAAATGTGATGTGAGTTGTCATTCAAAGGAAATGGGATTAATGAATAATGTGACCCCGCATGGATTATGGGTGTTAATGTGCATTTTGAATCCAAATAATCACTATAGTAAAGCCTCCCAAGGTATTTCAATCCAGACCTCTGAGAACCTGCATTTTTAGAATGTGACAAGCATTATGGAGGGAGGTCTGAAGAGGGAGGAGCTGATTGACTGCACCAAATGGAAATAGAATAAGAAGGTCTGGAAAAGGTTGAAAAAGGGAGACGTATCACAGTATTTGGAGAAGCTCCATGGCAAGGATATGGAGATAAAAAAAATATTTATAGAGGGTTGGAAGGATGGGAAGGTTAACCTATGGGGGAAATCTTTCACTCTGACTATGAGGGTTATCTCTCAAATCACGGGCCTTTCATGCGAGGGAATGAAATTTTACAGGGATAATAAGAGGGCTGGGACTCAAGCTTTCAAAATCTTTCCAAAAATAGTAGAAGAAGAGGCCCTTTTAAGCAAAGGGACAGGGGCCTATGTTGATATCAAAAACATTAAGTCCCACTGGGTGAAGATTCTTAAAGTGATGATCAATTATTTTACTTTGGACGGTAGATACTCTAAAATTTATAATCTGCACTTTGTTCTAGCTAATCATTTTAGGCATGAGAAAAAGGTTTCCTTTCCATTTTACCTCCTGAGCTTGTTGCATAACAACATGATTGAGCATAGAAAGAAAATAAGTAACCCATTTCTCCATGTAGGGCTCATTCTATTGGTCTTAGAGTATGCCCATAATCATGTCTTAGATCCTATCCCCAAAAGGGTAAAAGGGAAAGTGAGGCATGTTAAGCAGGAAAACAAAAAAAAAGTTCAAAGAAGAGGGTTAGAAATAAAAAGAAGGCAAACCCGAAAAGGCAGGAGGAGATCGATGATGAAACCCTTGAGAATTAGGGTAACGATAAAGATATCGAGAATGAGGAAAAAGAGGAAATGACTATGATAGATCAGGAAGTTCGTGAGACAAACGATGAGATTCTAGTTAAGGAAAAAGAAGTTTAGCTGAGTAAGGAGGTTTCTCAGACTGGTGAGGAGGATACGCCTATGACTGATGAAGAGGGCAAGGGTAATGATACAAGAAATCAAGAGGTGGAAGTTGTTGGAGGAGAAAAAGAGGGAGATGAAAAGGAGGAGAAAAAGAATGAGGATGAGGGAAAGGAAGATCAAAATGAGAAGCTGATTTTGAAGGCTAATAACATAAATAAGAAGAAATAGAGAAGGGACCCTGAAGTGGGGGTTTTGAAATTAATGATAGAATTTTGAAAAGAAAAGAGGACTATAGGGCGAGTGTGGAAGAATAGCTTAGTGAGGAGATGAAGATTATGAAGAAGCAATTGACTAAGATGTAGGAAGCTATGCATCCTTTTAAGTCCAAGGTGGAGGAAATGGAGAAGAACTTGAAGATTAAGGTAAATAACAGCAACAGAGATGAGGAGCTCACTGCTAGAGTTAACACAATTGTGGAAGAAAAGATGTGGGATAGGAAAAAGAAAATAATCCATAATGGGCACATGATACATGTCATTCTCAAACATAGCAATGATGGGCTTCAAGTATCGGTTCAGAACCTAAAAACATTATATGCTTACCTGGAAAGAAGTCTGCTAGAAAAAACTACAATTACCATTGATGATAAGGAAGGAAGTTCGGGCCTAGGGACAAGAACCTGAAGTGGTCTTAAAACAAAAATCCCAGAGATCCCAAAAGAGATTCTAGAGCTAAAGGAGTCCATTGAAAAAATGGAAGAAATGCAGAAGGAGGTAGAAGAAGCCTACCAAAGAACAATGTAATGTTTTATCTTCTGTTCTGGAAATTTTGATGGAATTTGTGCTAGAAATTGTGCTAGAAACTGTGCATTTTTTTGGAAATTCTTTTATTTCCTATTTTGGCTTGGGTGTTTGTTGGGGTCCTACCTTTTTTTCGTTGTAGGATATCTATGTCTGTATTGGTCTTTTGATGCTTATCTATAGTAGTATTTTGTAAAAGGTTTCGGGGTCCTTTCAAAACCTATTTTTACCTTAATCAAAAACATCATTGCTCAATTTGGTGTTCCATCCAAATTAATATCTGATAATGGTACTCCTTTCAAAAACAAGTAAGTAACAAATTTTTTGGACAAATATTGCATCAAACAATATTTTTCTACTCCTTATTATCATTAATCTAATGGTCAAGTTGAGGCATCTAACAAGATAATTGAGAAAATTCTTAGGAAAATTGTTAACAAACATGTTGAGGATTGGCATACTCAATTGACTTATGCTTTATGGGATTATAGGACAATTTTTCATATTACAATGGGAACGACTCCTTATAATTAAGTTTATGGTGCAGATGCAATCATGCCTTTGGAGTTGGAAATACCTTCACTAATGGTTTCCCTTAAGGACATCATGATAATGACACTTTTAGAGAAAACCATCTTCAACAACTTGAAATGTTGGATGAACAATGAATTAATGCCCTTGAACACATTCAAGCATATCACAAGTCTTTAAAGAAGAAATATAATAACAAGGTGATTGAACACTCTTTCTTGGTTGGGGATTTGGTTCTTCATGAGAATCAACACAACTTCAATGCTCTACATCAAGGAGGAAAATTCAGTCCTAACTGGATTGGGCCATACATTATAACATAATTCTATGGTTTTTGTGCATATAAGATAGTTGACATGGATGGTATACCGCTTAGGGACCGCTCAAATGCTATACATTTGCATCGATATTATGTATCACTCTTTCTTTCCTTCTCTTTCTCCATCTCTTCCTTCTTCATTTTATTCCTCTATGTTTCATGTTTGTTGGTATCTTTTCGTTAGATCATATATGTTAGTAGTCTAAGATTTATCTTTTTCTATTTTCATGTATTGCTTCATTCTTGACAATTTAATCTATGTGATTTTGGTCTTGAATTTATGTGTAATATGTTAATCGTTTGGTTAGGATATTGTTGGAAAACATATTTGTCTCCACTTCAATCAAAATATATATTGACCCTATGCCTCTTTGAAGAAAAATAATCCCACAACAGTTGGGTAGGCATGAGATAATTGCTTCCCTCTGAATTAGGTAATTTACAACTCCCTCTCAAAAATATCCAATGAATTTCCAAACTAAACACTAACACATGTACTTTTGACCTGAAAGCACGTAAGGATCTCTCAAATACTCTTAGGTATCGAGGTATTTTTTAGGAATTTCAAACATAGAATATAAAGTTAAAGAAAAGCACAATTCCTTCAACTATCTTCCAATTAACTTCCTATAAAACCGAAAACAAGAATTATTTGGAAAGATTGATGATCACCATGCATTTACAAATGAAATAGAGCAAGAAATATACTAATTAACAAATTAATCAATATACCATGAGGTCAAATACACATATTCAAGCTGGGCCTTGTATTAAAGTATTATGCTTGTATAGAACAAAGTCTAAGACAAATGCAGATTATTGTATCTTTCCATTAACTTCTTTCCAAAATAGAAAAGCTAAAACAGTACTGAAAAAGATACTAAACTAAGTCTAATTCTAAAAATTCTAACCTTTCAAAGTTTCTATGCTCTAGCATATATAGTTTAGCAATCCTGGGAGGCCTCCCTGAAAACTCGGCCTCTCCGGATCAACCAAAAAGAAATGGTTACAAACTAGTAACTAAATAAAGAAATAGTTTAAAGACAACTCTCCCATAATAAAAAAAATAACTAAAAACATAAAAAAATTTCCCATTTCCAGCTACTTGTCTTTAGATGTGGCTTCCCGAACCAACTTCTAGCTCCTGAATGTGCTCACTAGCTTCTGTATTGGATGAGAGTGTAAACCCTTTAGACCAGTCAGCTTTGCTCGGCATGCATTCTTTCCCACTTAAGCTCTTGGATCTTCTCTAACTATCTGGGTAACTGCCCTTTGTTCAGGTACAACATGGATTCTACATTGGCTACCTTGGTAAAATCCTAATCCATTGGTTCTTCTTTTTCTTAGATACTAATCATAATATATTCAAAGCTTTTGATAATGGCATCTATGTTCATGCTCCCTTCTTCAAACTGGAGGATACCCAAGGGGTTTACCACTTTGATATCCTTCAATTCATTAATGTGCATTTCCTTGATTTCCTTTTTCATGGCGTGCATGCTTGAGACCGCAGTTCTGAATAAAGTACCTTTCTAGCTCAAATTCTTTTTCAATATGAACAGCATGCAAGCATCCACCATTTTCATCATATTTTCTGACAAGAATTTTGCCACTCCATATTCCTCTATCTCAATAACCTGAGATAAGATGGTTGTGCACTTTTCTTCATCTAACTCCCATCTTAGAATTAAGGTCTAAAATTCTCTAATTAGCACCTCTCCTTCTCCATAGGTAGCAAAAAACTCCTAAATAAACTTGTTCCCTTCCAATATGACACCACCAACCCAGTTTTTCATTTCCTCCATTAGGGCTCTGCCCTGCTGCATTTTCTTCAGCAACTTTTTACTATCCATTGAATTGGGATCAAAGTCCTATGGAGATTAAGCTAGAGGCAGTGCCCCAACATCACTAAGTGAGCCAAGAAATAATCCATCATAACCATGAGCTATTTGAGTTCACACTTTTCTTTTCCATCCTTTTGAGATTGGCCAAGCATGTGGTCCACTGAAAATTTGAACAAGTGGTCCCTAGTATCTATGTTCAGTACACCAAATTCCATTTTCATAACTTTGAAATCTTCTGCCACAGGTTCATGAACCCCTTCCTTTTTCTTGAAATTTATGATCTTAGTGGTCACCTTCCTTGTAGTAGGATTTGTAGTTAGCCTTGCATTAATTTTAACCCTTTTCTCTTTTGGGGCACAGATGACATACTTTGTTAGTAATAACTGAGAGGGGGGGTGAATCAGTGGCCTAAAAAATCAATCCTTAAATCAACCCTTAAAACTTATAAACACTAATTATTTCTCAAGTTATCTTTTTTCCTACAAGATGTATGCCTTGAAATACTTATATCAATTTTCTACTTGTCGGATTGCTTTGCTAATCTCTCTTCTGTATGATTACCGATAAGTAGTAAACTTATTTACCAAAATACAGTAAATATGCAGAGTATACCGATAAATCCAGAAATGCATATGTGAAATGTAAAATAGTAAAGTAATAAACCATAAACACATAACACAAGGATTTTAACGTGGAAACCCTATTAAGGGAAAAAAACCACTGGGACCGGTACCCCAAATTTTCACTCTTTTGAAGTGACCTGGGTTATGAGCCAACCATGTTAAAGGTTACAAACACAATGTTAGGTGTGACCTTGTTAGAGGATGTATAAATAGTTTTTCAACTAGTATCTGGCATCTAATGCTACCATCCTTGATCAAACACTCACTTAGCCTGTCAATAGGTATCGGGCATATCCAATGCTACTTTTGTGATCAAAATTTTTGATACTCCTTGGGATGTATCTCAATTGTAAAAGACTTTTAAGTCCTGCTCGGTTAAGAGGCTTATATGCTTCAATGGTTAATTTGAAACACTAATGATCTGTTCATACATACAACTCAATTTCAGATTTTCAGATCTATTGTAAGTCCATTACCTCTCTGATCAATATAATCACTTATACCTTTGCTCCACAATGTTCTACTCTATGATGCTTGTCTCACTGTTCGTTGGTGTCTGCAGAATCTAGCTCTTTCCTCAGCTTGTTGATCAGGACTGAATGAAGACTTCTTATCCTTCAAATTTTCTTTAGCATCTTTCCTCTTCTCTTGTTCACCCCATCATAATGAATTGGGTTTGTCTCTATATAGACATGATTTCCCCTTTTCTTGTCTTTCTTGATTCTTGGCATGTTCCATAATTCTTTCCAATAGATTTAAAATAAACTCTTGATTTATCTCAAAGAGATCTTCTTGCCAACTGGACAAATCATTTTTAAATCACTTACTTATCTCTAGCTTTATCTGGATGATTAAAACAATGATAATTATCCGTTAATTCTATCTTTAGCTTCTTGACAGCTAAGCATTTTGTCATTTTCTGAACTCTCTATTCTGTCAGTCAACACTTCAGTTAGTCATCAGTGATAACTGATTGTTCTATCAGTGTGACTTCAGTTGTCATCAAGATCTCCATCCTTGTCTTTTACGTCAGGCAACACTGAAATTCTTTCCGTCGGGTTACTCTGTGTTTTACTCATTGGGCAACACTATAACTCTGCTCATCGGTAATGTTGTGCATTATCTCATCGAGTAACACTGTGGCTCTGCTATTTTACTCTGACCATCAGTGTGCACTCTGTTGGTGTATGTTGTCACTTAGTGAATACTTGACTTGTACGCATTACTGATAGCATATTCTTGATTCATTGGTTCTTTGAAGTCTTTGGTAGTATTTCCATGACCATACAGATTATATCAAGTTGACATCAATGACAATACAATATATTAACTAATTTAATTCCTTGCATGATTATCAACTTAATATCTTCAAACATTCAATTAGTTACATGTCATCATACTTAGTAACTATCTCTTTGACCGTTAAGGAAACATGCTTAAAACTGTATTTTCTATTCACCAAATCTATCAGCCAAGGGGGAACTGTGGTAGAAACCATCCTATTATCAGCTATTCTGGTAGGTGTTACATCCTCCTATTGAAATTTAGGTTTATCAGTAGATTCCTCTTGGTATTTCTTATCGTGGTCAGGTGAGAAATAGATGTCTTCATCGTTGATGTCAATATCAATATAGTTGGAATTTGGAGAAGCCATTTGTGCCCAACTTTGAGACTTGGTTCTCGACCTTGTTCAGGGTGTTGGTGCTCAAATCTAAAATTGTATTATATTTTATTGTCTTGTTTCTTTACATTTTACATTGTGTGTGTGTGTGTGTGTGTGTGTGTGTGTGTGTGTGTGTGTTTGAGTTCCTTTCACACCTCTTTAGGGTGAAAAGACACAACCCTTATTACAAACTATTTTGAAAAAACAATAAACTAACTAAAAAATAACTACCTAAATTTCAGATTTGGCTTTGGTAAAAAATCCAAAACACCTTGTGAAAAACTAATATTTCTTCTGGAGATATAAAATTTAATTTCCCTAACTGGGTCATTTTTAGATTTTTAAAATTCAACCATCATCAGCCTCTGTCAGCATCATCTTTGTAGTAGGTTGAAATTCCAACATTTTTTGAAGGCTTCGATTAGTTATTTTTATATATTTGTGTCATAAAGCTTCCTTACTTTGATTTTTTTAGTATGGAGAAACTTGCTTCTTGATAATGGATTGGGACTTCTAAATTCTCAAAATTTAGGGTACCACCAATGGCTCTTTCTAGGGACGTATGATCCCTGTGAGCATAGCAAGATTCCAACTATCTCTAGAGAAGAAGACCAAGTATCCACACTTAATCTAATGCAAAACAAAATTGGGTGGCCCTAGGCCCCCCAAAAAAGTGAACATTGCTTCTTTCCTCTATCAAACACATAATTCTGATCATGTAATACTTTGGATCTCCCAAATACAATGCCACTATTCTCGTGGACAACATTCATTTCTTTATTAACATGATTTAACTTTTGTGCCCTTAGAAAAGTCAGCAGGTGTACTATATTCCTTTCTAAATAGAAGATCCCTATGCATTTGATCAACCCTACAAGTAACTAGATTAAGCTCTTCTGCTTGGATTCATTTACGTACACAATCTTCCCTATACTCAAGATATTATTTCTCTTCACAAAAAGGATTTGGAGATAACTCACATTTAGGAACCTCCTTCTTATCAAGAATTTGATCAGATAGGATACTCAGATAATTTTTAGAACTAATCTTCAACACATTCTCCTCATTATGTTTGTTTGATTCCATCTCATCTTCACATGTTTCATACAACTTCTTCTCATAGGATGAAATAATGCATGTCTCACTTTCTGAATACACTTCCCCATACATATTTTGAGTTTCATCATCTTCAAAATGATCACTAGGCCCACTGTCTTTATCATGATGTTGATGGACTTGATTGCATAGGAAATATTCTTCAAATAATGGATTCAATTATATAGAGAACTCGGGCATATATCCATGAGATCTTTCATCTTAAACTTCTTCATGTCTATATGTTGTATGTTGTTCTATTTTATCTCCATTATTTGATTCCTAAAATTTATCATCTTCTTCATCTAGTACCCCCTAAGTATGTACTGATCCATCAACTTTCTTATCATGGTGCATTGAGAAAAAAAATTGAACACTCTTCTCAACATGTTTTTGATATTCCATGTCTAGTAAATGTGAGATTTCTTCTATACTGAGAAGATATTCTTCCTCATCGTCATGGTCATTGATACCTATTTCCATGCAAATCATACTACGTACAAATTCTTCTTCAATCTGATCCAAATTTTTCTCCTCCATGTCATGACAAGTATTATTATGGTTCTCAAGAATGGATGCATCTTTATCTTATGTATGACTAGTGCACTCATCTTCCTCACCAAGATAATCATCAAGCACAAGGCCTTGTTCAATATGAGCATAAGCCTCCCTTTCTCTGTCTTCATCATCTTCATCTAATATATGCGCAAGGAACTTTATAGAAGTATCATCTGATGTGATTCCCAATTTTTTTACCTTTCTCATGATTTCTTTTTGTGAAGGCATAATTTTTGAAGGTATTTCTCGAAGAATGTTCATCATTCTTATCAAAAAATGTGTAGAAGACTCCCCTTCAAATATCTCCAAGCTAAAAAATACATCAATTGGAGACATAATATGATCCTCTTCCATGCTGAAACTTTTGTCTTCATACCATTCATAGCACATGTTTTCTTCTTCACCACTGGCATCATGAAACATATAAAGAAACCATTGCTCAAACTGTCTCCATGATGAGATGGATTGCGTAGCTAATGTTTCATATTCTTCTTGTGCATTATTTTTAATGACCATGCAAAAAAATTCATGGCATCATCTTCTGTATGGACCTCATAATTATCAAGGAATATATGAAAAGCATCCAAATGATTAAGAGATGATTCATCATAATCTCCATAAAATTCAGGAACCCTCTGTGAAAGTTGTGAAAATAATTCATTAGATATGCATTGAAACTTTATAAGATCCAAAGGCCTAGTATCAACGGGAATAAAAAAAAATTTGAATAGAGTTTTAAGAATTATATAATAGATCTTCTATTACTAATTAAAGGCCAAATGCTCATCCCTTCCAAGATATCTCCCTCAGTGGAGAAATTAAAATTTTCTGACATACAAGGTTGCCACCTTTTTATCTCCTTTTGAGTCTTTTCCCTTAGTAGAGTCACTGACTAAAATAATTTATTAAATAGAGTCACCACCTTCTTATTACAAGTAAAATACTTACTATCTTCTGAGTTCTTTTCTCCCAGTAGAGTCTTAAATATATCACCTGAGCTTCTAAGTAAAATACAAAAATGTTCTTTTGAACAAATCCTCGGCAGAGTCGCCAATTTGTTGGTGCTCAAATCAACATATTGGATTTCCTATGGACTTGCCAATCCAATGCTGGGAAACCCAAGTGATTTGGCCAACTAACAATATTCAACCAAGGCAAGGTTGAACCATCTGTAATTCTGGTTTTACAGAACCAAGGCTAGTAGGCCTATACCTTAAACTTATCCTTCAAGTCTTAAGGCTTTTTATAGTAGATAGAATACACCTCAAACCCTCTCTCTCAAGTATGGCAAGGCACTTGAAAGAAATCTAACTGAAAGCAATATATCATAAACTGAAATACTTTGAGTAAGTGAAATAATGTTTAGTAAATATGTAAGAAAATTGAAATGAACAGATAGATAAGATATCACAAAACTACAAACAATGAACTGAATAACTATAATCCAAATAATGATTAAACTAGTGTAGAGTTAAAATCATCCCAACCCTATGTACAACCTCGGAGATAGTTTGAAAGAAACATATCACTTCAAAGATGTTATGATGAGCATGTATCATAATACAAATCCACAGCTATCTCAATTGAGTTTAACTCCTCAAATGACAGACCGATTGATTGTGGCCACAATCAATTGAATTTAACCATGCAAGATGAAAAGACCACATGATAATGAAAGTTGTAAATTTAATCAATTAAGCATGCAACATCAAACTATCACTTTGAATAAAAACTAAATATTTTATCGAAGGGACTAATTGAAAATGAAGTTGAGTCAATTCCCAAAGAATAAAGAAAAAAGCATTTATCTTTATTGATTTTGAAAAAAAATAGTACATCCAAGTCCATGTTACACTTGTTGATTAAAAACTATCCAAATATGTGAAATTGTATTATATTGTATTGTCTTGTCTCTTTACATTTTACATTATGTATATATGTGTGTTTGAGTGCCTTTCATACTTCTTTAGGGTGAAAATACACGACCTTTATTACAAATTATTTTGAAAAAACAAGGAACTAACTAAAAAATAACTACCTAACTTTCAGATTTTTCTTTGGTCGAAAATCCAAAACCCCTTGTGAAAAACTAATATTGTTTTTGGAGATAGGAAATTTGATTTCCCAAACTGGGTCACTTTTAGAGTTTTAAAATTTGACCATCTTTAGCCTCTGTTGGCATCATCTTTGTAGCAGGTCAAAATTATAGCATTTTCTGAAGGCTTTGATTAGCTAGTTCTAATTATTTATGTCATAAAGCTTCATTCCTTCAATTTTTTTAGTATGTAGAAACTTGCTTCTTGATAATGGATTGGGACTTCTAAATTCTCAAAATTTAGGGTACCACCACAGGGTGCGGTAGGATGTCCACTGGAGGTTACTTTCTTTTTAGACAAAGAAATATTACCTGCATGAGTAATCAAGAGGGAAGCATTAGAGGGATTAGGTAACACTTCAACTGGGATAGAACTCGCATTAGATTTCTTAGGAGATGCAATTATTGTTCTATCTTTTTTTCTCTTTTTTAACCAGACATATGTGTAGGCTAAAATGAACCTTTCCCTTAATTTTATGTTCTCCTCTTCTTCCCTCATCTAGTCTACTTCTGGCAAAGCCTCTGTGTTTGAACCTCAAATCTAGGTTCAAGGATTTCATAATTATCTTTGTTTAGGCCAGCTACATTAAACTTTAGCTGCATGGTTTTTATCTAGGGTATCAATAATCTGGAATGATCCCTCTCTTTAATTTCCTCTTCATCTCCAATGTCTTCCCATAAATATTCAATATGCAAGTTTAGTTTCAACTGGATCTCAAGTTTAGGGCCTGCCTTGCAAAACCTTTGTTGTCGAACCCTCTCCTTGGTTCATAAAATTGCATGTGGAAACCCACCAGATTACTGCCTATTACTGAGGCATCAATCATATTCTTTCATGTCATGGTTCCAATCTTAATTGGGAACATAGAATCCCATTTTTCCTCTCAAAGATTATTCTTTATCACTGTGAACATCTGTCTGCAAACTTCTGCTAAAATGAAGCAGTTAAAGCTGAACCTTGGTAATTTAAGGGGTTCTTCATCGAAACCCCCAAATCTCACATAGGTAAACTGCAAAAATTGAATATAGAAACTACTGTAATGTTGAACCAGTTTTTGTGCTTCTAGGGAAATTCTCTGTTTTGGGGTTCCAGCTAGCTGGTAACACAATTTTCCGAGGAAGTCATCATGAACTCTTTTGTAGTCTTTGAGGACTCTCTCTTCTCAACAAGGGGCGATATTAAAAAATACTTATCTCTTCGCTCCACAGTTCATGGGGAATCCCAGCAAGATCTTGAGTGCATGCAAGACACTACATAAAGTACAATGACATATAAAATTCCTTCTCCATTGCCTTTGCATGTTTGAGCTGATCTCTTAATGAACTTGCAATTATTTCAGCCCAGTCTAGAATTTTCTTCCCTTCCAAAACAATCTCTATGAAATGGTACATCCAATCTTTGAAAAGGAGTAATTTCTCCAACCCTTTCACTCTATGTGACAAAACCATTATATCATAAATGTGGGGTTTCATATGGTCTTTGTTCAAAATCTTGGGCAATCTCCACCCTCCCTATAGTTTAACTCGGTCCACTTACGAGAAATATTACTACACTTCTTGTCACTTCCTTCCCAAAACTGAGCAAGTGACTAGGTTGGGGTAAAGCTTGAAAACCAACATTATTGTTTCTCTAGCTACAGTTAAGATACTTCTTCTTAGACTCGATGTCATAGTGGTTTATGCACTGTTGAACTAGTTTTGGACATATCACAACTGGGGGAAAAGTAGCGGCTTGAAGCAACCCACTGGACATGAGCTCTAGAGTATGTGTTTTCTCTATAGAAACTTTCAAATTTTCTACCATCTTCTCTACTTCAACTCCCAACAAATCAGTGTTTCTGATCATCAGGGCTCTACACTCTAGATTCACAGTATTCCTGAAGAAATGCATGCTAGACCTCATCTTCCCCTCCCAAAACAAATAAAAGAACCGAAATCCCTTGAAAACACACTATCACACAGAAAATAGGAAGAAAAAGGAGGCTTTTCATCATTTACTTATGCTCTGTCAACTCAGGAAAACAAAAATCCCTGTCCTTCACAGCCGAGACTCCACAACCTAGCTCTGAAAAAGAAATAAGTTGAATTACATAATTTAAATAATTCTCACCCCGCTAAAATAAAATTTAAGAGATGATTATTAAATATGACATGTAGGCTAGTGTAGAGTGAATCTGACAATGTGATGTCTGGCGATTGCTTCTCTTTCTAAAACCACTTAAGTAATCATTACTTTCCATTTAATGCCACTACTTCACTCGTGCTAAGATAACGTCTGCCTTAACTCACATTACCAACTCAGAATTCCCTCATGGCTTCCATCTCTTCAAGGTTGACAATACCATCATTCGTATGATTACTTCTCTAACTTGTTGCGTCACCTATCACCTTAGTTGTCACATCGATCTTTGAGTCTATTAAATCTTCCTTTGAACTTATTTGAACTACTTTGAACCGAGGTTCGAAGTGGTTCACCGCCACATAGTGATGTTGCATGGGTCCCACATACAATCAGCGACATTAGACCAAAATATTTGATTGAACTACTTTGAACTAATTTTAACTGAGGTTCAAAGGGGTTCAAAGTGGTTCATAAAGGATCAATAACTACCACCACTTGGTTGAAAGGAGCTGACTTCAACAAGACAAGTTTGAAATATTGAGGTGATTAACTCAAAGGCAAAGCCAACATTGAAAGACTCTTTGATGCAAAATTTTTGAAAAGGAGTAAACTAGGCAAGAATTAAATATACCAAAGGGGAAAGGACACTTTTAGCATGGCGACTCAAATAGACCTTGTAACATTTAAAATGGGAGGTCATTAAAATGTAATATATAAAATGGTTGTTCATTAGAATGTAAGATTAGAATAATGATGTGGGATAGCGATTGAATGTATTTTTATTATTATTGGATAAGTTGTATTGTTGAGATATTGGAGAAGGTAAGATTTTCCACTTAGCCCCAATTTTCACAAAGGAAAGATCCACTTTGATCAACCATAAGAAAATGGTTAATGCACAAATGCATCAATCAATCAGAAATAAGAAGGAAGAAGAAAGCCTTAAAATCCCAAATAATGGATGAAGATTATATAATGGAATTGATTGAGACCTTAATTGAAATGAATTTAAGATAAGTACTAACATCAAAATATAGCAGATCTGGAAAATCCTATTTTCTAATGTCTGTAACAGGTTTCGGGAAATTCTATAACCGAATTTGGAACAGAAATGTAGAGACAGACAAAACCCAAAAATATTTTCCTTTTCTGAGTCATGTCAACCTTAACCTCTTTGGAAGGGTGCAATTGTACCCCAAAATGTTCAACCTTGACTTGCACTGCTCCAACGGAAATTTTGTTTTTGGATCCTGAAAGTTGGCCGAAAAGGTATCCAAATCTGATCTAAAATTTGCTGTCATGTACCTATACCTGCAATAAAAATGGTTTTGTTTGTTGGGGAGGTTTTTTCCTTGGTCAAACCCTAGTTTTGGAATTAACCTTAAAGTATAATTGAAATTTCATAAATAAACAAAGCAAATAAACCAATTCACCTTACGTGTATAGAAACCCTTGTGGCAGATTTGAATCCTTGGATCCACAAGTATGTATGCACAAAATGATTGTAGAATATAGAATGTAGGATGTAGGATGTAGGATGTCTCAAATAAATTTATTTTAGATCTTCAACACCAATCTTGAATGGATCTTGGAGTAGGAAGAGGCTTGCATGGATGTGGATGGAGAAATCTTCAACAAGAGGGCTCCATAGAGCTTGAATCCTTCAATGGATACCAATGGATCTCCTTGATGAATTGAATGATTGGATGTCTTTGAATGATTGAATTCTTGAGATTAGATGCTTGCTTCAATAGATCATGCATAGAGTTGTCTTATATGATTCATACTTATGCTTGGTTTTTGGTTAGAGAAAATGAGAGGAGAAGACTTCTTTATATATGAGTCTAGGGAACAATCTTGTAGAGAGGCCTATATGGGAGAATTAAATTCAAATTAGACCTATACCCTTAGAATTGGACCTATATTAAATATAATTTCAAGGTTCATTGCCTAAAATGTCGAAACAGCCGACTCGAAAGCGGGAATTAAATCTTTCTGAAGCCTAGCATCCAGAAACCCTAGAAACATGAAATCTGGACCTTGGTTCAGGGTTGAGGTTAACTCTAACCTAGGTTAGGGTTGAGGCCAACCTTGACCTAGGTCAAGGTCGAGGTTTACCTTGACCTAGAATTTCAAACTTGACCCTGAGGTAAATAATCTTAGGTCTACAGTTTAGGATGCCAAAAGTAGGTCAGAGAGAAGTGGAAAATGGGGCAGAATAGGGGTAAAAACCAGATCCAAGTCAAAGACCCATTCAAGGTTCTTGAAATGACCCCAAACCACTTACTCAAAGGGCTAAACCAGTCCAAAATGGAAGTGCTTCCATTTTCTGACTATACATTTAGCCCCCACTTTAGCAAGAGTATGGACTCGATGCAAACTCTTGGTAAAGGAGATCATAGAGAAAAGATAATCTTATTGAAATAAAAAGGGACAAAGGAATCCTCAAGCCCCCAGTGACTTAATTCTTTATCAACCCTAAGATCATGATAAGAGAGACATCACCAATCAAAGAGAAAAAGAGAGAGGGTGTGATTACCTCGCCCAATGAAAACCTATGTCCCATTGTGAATTACATAAGGAAAAAGTGTAATTGGAAAGATGGAGTTGAACCACCTAGTGAATGTGGATACTCACTAGTCAACCAATCAAGGTTTTACTCTTGGGAATATTCTACTCTAAAAGAGCAAAGACAAAATATAGAGAGATCCATTCTTAAGGACAACACCTTTCATCCTTAAGGGATCAAAATATATTTCTAAATTGAAATTGGAGGGATCAAGAGATCTTTGTAAATTGAAACTGGAGGGATCAAGAGATCCTTGTAAATTGAAATTGGAGGGATAAAGAGATCCTATAAGTTAAAAATCCATGCTTAAAGGATTAGTCTCTAATCCATAAAGGGAGAAAAGTTTTGAGTTTTGAGTTTAAAAATATTTTGGAAGTGCATGTGTGCAAAAAGTGAGTAGAGCGTATGCCCCCATGTTAAAGTCTTTGCTAGCACTTTAATAGGAGAAATGGATTTAACGGAAACATAAAAAACTCCACTGAATACTTTTCCACTACGAGATACCCCCAAGTGAAGAAAAATCAAGGGAAATACCACATAAACATATAGAGAACACATAAGGGATCTACCTACCATGGGGTTAGTATGATCATAAGATAATATGTATATATAAATATGATATTATTGAAAATGAATTGACATCATTCCCCAAAGAAAGTAGAACTAAAATCACAATGGAGGAAAGAAAATACAAGAATTACAAAGAAGAGTCTTTTCAAACCACAACATGGAGACCAAAAAGAATCAGTGCTACCATGTCACAAATCCAAGCAGACTACACAAGGAGAACATTTACGAACAATAGCACAAGTACAACATGACATGAAACAACATATAGAAGAATAGTATAACGGGTTCAATTACTTTATCCCCTTGCACCAACAAAGTAACAAGGTTCATATAAAAGAATCTAACAAACATTTAGCAAATACAGTATGGGAGAAGCACAATACAACAGGAAAACACATAAAAGGAATACCATGGAGGATAAGCCAATCAAGCGCATCACCTACTCTCCCCATCTCAATCTATATCATTTATGGAAGGTGGGAAACTTGCAAGAGGGACTATATCCAACATTGTAGGAATAATAACCAGTTCCAAACAAGGATCCTCTTGAGAATTGCAATGTTTGATACTAGGTGTAATGATCAGTTGTGTGGAAAGCATATGAGGTAAATTAGTATCAAGATCAATAGTCTCATATTTATCATTAGCATTAGTAGGATCATCTAGAGTATCTTCTTCATCAAGATTAATTGAAATAGAATCTAAGATGTGAATGGAATCATCATAATTATTCATCTTAATATCATTATTAACATTAAATTCCTCCAACACATCATGAATAGGTTGGTCAAAAGAAGGTAAAGAATTTTGAAGAACAGAAGCACAAGCCCTAGAGTGAGCTTGATGCTTCTTATGATGTTCATTGGAAGATTTGTTACATTTTTTCTTGTTTGAAATATGTTGATAACTAGGAGGAACAACAATTGGTTCCTTCACGGGTTCTAGGGGAGGATTAGTAGGATTCTTAGTAGGTTGTAAAGAACCACTAGGAACTTGATTAACACAACTAGAAGAAATGGATAAAGGAGGTATGGAAGGCCTAGGTAAAAGACCATGGTTAAGATCCATCTGAGGCATACTTAACTCAAGAATCTTGTGATGTTTATAAGCTTGATATGAGCGAAAAAGGTTATCAGGTCAAGAAGAACATGAATTAGGTAATGAAGGCCAAAAGAAGTCAAGGGTAGCACAATCTCTATGCCTAGAAGGTTGATATAAGCTATGATTAATCATCTTCACCTTTTCATCATGAATGAAATTAATACACTTATGGATAGGAGAAGAAATGGCATGCATGGTAGTCAACCAAGGTAAACCAATCTTAACTTGAAATTGATCCAAAGTAGGGACAATAACGAATGTAGTGTCCACAAATTTACCACAAAGTTCAACAAGTAAGTTGATAGAACCAAATGATGGATAGAGAAAATCATTATAAGTTTGGATCCACACATCAGATGTATCATAATAATCACATTGTAAGTTCTTCATAAAAAGGTTTTCTTCAGTGATGACATTAATTAAGGAAGTAGGATCAACAAGACAAGCACGCATAGGTATCTTAGAAATCCTAGCATAAATGTAGAGGGGACAATCAAGAGCCTTAATAGTCTCAAAATCATCAAAGGTGATTGAGAGTTCCCTAGGTCTTTTATCCTTAGGTTGTTTTGAAGGTTTAGATTGAAGTTTTGGTTAAGGTTGAGGTGGAATTTGAAGTTGAGGTGGAGGTGGAGGCAAAGGATCTTGAATAGTAGGTTGAGATGAAACATCACACTCCACATGGTTATCGATATGGTTGAGATCATCCAACTTTGAATCATAAACAATATCCACAAAAGATGGTTGAGCAATGGTATTAGTATCATGTGAAGGCAAAGGATTCATATAGATTTGGAGATTTTGATTAGGAGGAGAGACAGATTTGTTCTGACTACCATCAAAATTATCAACAAATAAAGCATTAGAATCAATTAAATCTTGAACCTTATGTTTTAGAGAATAACACTTTTCAGTATCATGGTCATTCTGACGATGGTATTGACAAAAGGCTTTAGGATCAAAATATTTGGATGCCATCATAGTAGGGATAAGAGGTCGAATAAGAGGCAAAGTAATCATATTAGTAGTTAACAATTTACTCATAATAGAATGTAAAGATATAGAAAGAGGAGTAAACGTACGATTTAAATGAAAAGCAGTGGATGCATAAGTGGCATGTGGGATGTAACAACAACTTGATCAGCAACTGCATTTTCTTGTTTATTTATTTTGACATAGTTGTTAGGCTTCTAAAATTTGTTGGGATTAGGAGCAGCATCACTCTTACCAACTGGA
The DNA here is from genome assembly GCA_018584345.1 of Thuja plicata. NCBI lineage: Eukaryota > Viridiplantae > Streptophyta > Pinopsida > Cupressales > Cupressaceae > Thuja > Thuja plicata. The sequence continues at coordinate 662,213 of MU225206.1, forward strand.
ATGGGATCCATTGGAGTGTTTCTCTCAAATTAACTCACTTGTAATTGATAATGATGAAGCACTGCACAAAGTTGTTGAAAAGAGGTAAATTTAGTAAGCAGAATATTATCTCTAATATCCTTTTGCAAATTTGAAATAAACACATGTTGAATATCAATATCAGGAACATGATAAAAAATCTGAGCATAAAAATTCTTAAATCTACCAATAAATTTAGTCAATTTTTCCTTAGTATTATGTTTACAAGGCATCAAATCAGTTAAGGACACTTGCAAACCAATATTATTTTGGAACTATTGGATAAAGGTATTAGAAAGTTTTGGAAAAGAATCAATAGAATAAGGAGGCAAGGAACAATACCATTGCAAAGCCTTATCACAAAAATTTCTAGCAAACAACTTGGCTAAAATCCTATGGTCATGAGCGTAGTCACTACAAAGGATTTGAAATGTTTTAACATGAGTGATAGGATATCCCTTACAAGTGTAATTCTCAAGTTGAGGAATATCGGCTTGCTAAGAGATAGGAGCATGAATAATGTATAGGGATAAAGGACTACCCATGTCACATGTAGGAATACTAAACTTGGATTGAGTTATGGATGCAAGTTGTTGTTGTAAAGAAGACATAGTTTGAGCCAAACTAATAATTGTGGAATCATTAGAAGAAATAGGAGGCATAGAAACATTAGGAACACTAGGAAAAGTGTAGGAAGCAGCTGGAATAGAAGACACAACCAGTGGAACATTTGGAACCACAGTTGGAAGGATTGGAATAAGCAAAAGGAACACTATGGTATGAAGGTTGTGAGTTAGGTAAAGATACTAGTGGAACACTCACATGAAGAGATGGAGGTGGAAGATTTGAAGCTAGAGGATTGGAAAATGTAAGAGATGTAGTCACTAAAGGGGGAGTATAAGTAGGATTACTAGTTAAAGGAATCGAAGAAGGTTCCACACTAGTGACAGGAGGAGGGAATCCTAAAGCTTGAGATTCTTGAGCTAAAGGTTTAAAATTTAAATGCACAAGATGAGTAATACCACGCAAGAGATTAACACCTTGATCACTATCAAAAAGGAATTTATTAAGAGCATCTATAGCTTGAATAGAATCTTGATTATGGTTTTCTTGAATAAGCCAATTTCCCATTTTATCAAGTTTAGTTGACAGTTTTTGGACTTTTTCAGGAGGAACTCTTAAAGCATTATCCTCATCGTGAGATGAGTGAGAAGATTTATGCTCTATAGAAGGATTGGAATCATGAGTCATCAAATTGTCATTCGGGATCCTAAGGAAAGGAGAGGAAGAATCAGAATCAAAGGAACCCATAAGTCTACAGCTTCTTCTAACCAGGATATTGTAGGTAGGACTAGAGGTAGTAAAGCTCATACACCAATGCAATGTAAATGAACTAAACTAAGAAAATATAAATGCAAGAAAATACAAGAAGGATAATCTAATATGCATGAAAGATCTAACATTAAATGTAAATATAACACCAAAAAGAAAGATTTATCTATCGCAGTGCACCAAAATATAACATTTAAAATGGGAGGTCATTAAAATGTAATATATAAAATGGTTGTTCATTAGAATGTAAGATTAGAATAATGATGTGGGGTAGCAATTGAATGTATTGTTATTATTATTGGATAATTTGTATTGTTGAGATAGTGGAGAAGGTAAAATTTTCCTCTTAGCCCCAAATTTCACAAAGGAAAGATCCACTTTGATCAACCATAAGAAAATGGTTAATGCACAAATGCATCAATTGATCCGAAATAAGAAGGAATAATAAATCCTTACAATCCTAAATAATGGATGAATAATATATAATGGAGTTGATTGAGACCTTAATTGAAATGAATTGAAGACAAGTACTAACCTTGAAATATAGCAGATCTGGAAAAGCCTATTTTCTTATGTCTGTATCAGGTTTTGGGAAATTTTGCAACTAGATCTGGAACAGAAATGCAGAGATAGAAAAAACACAAAAATCATTTCCTTTTCTGAGTCAAGTTGACCTTGACCTCTTTCGTGGGGTGCAATTATACCCCAAAATGTTCTACCTTGACCTGCATTTCTCTGACGGAAATTCTTTTTGTGGATCCCGAAAGTTGGCCAAAAAGGGTATTTGAATCTATTCTAAAATTTGATTTCTTGTACCTATACCTACAAGAAAAATGGTTTTGTTTTTTGGGGAGGTTTTGCCTTGGTCAAACCCTGGTTTTGCTTATATAGGAAACCCTTGTGGAAGATTTGAATCCTTGGATCCAAAAGTATGTATGCACCAAATGAATGTAGAATGTAGAATGTAGGATGTAGGATGTCTCAAATCAATTGCTTGTAGATCTTCAACACCAATCTTGAATGGATCTTAGACTAGGAAGAGGCTTACATGGATGTGGATGGATAAATATTCAACAAGAGAGCTCCATATAGCTTGAATCCTTCAATGGCTACCAATGGATCTCCTTGATGAATTGAATGCTTGAATGTCTTTGAATGCTTGAATTCTTGAGAGGAGATGCTTGCTTCAATAGATCATGCATATATTTGTCTTAGATGATTCGTGCTTATGCTTGATTTTTGGTTAGAGAAAATGAGAGGAGAAGGCTTCCCTATATATGAATCTAGGGAATAATCTTCTAGATAGGCCTACATAGTATAATTAAATTCCAATTATAACTATACCCTTAGAAGTAGACATATTTTAAATATAATTTCAAGGGTCGTTTCCTCAAAGACCAAAACAGCCAACCGGAAGCGGGAATTAAATCTTTCCAAAGCCTGGCACCCAGAAACCCCAGAAACATAAAATCTAGACCCTGGGTTAGGGTCGAGGTTGACTCTCACCTAGGTTAGGGTTGAGGTCAACCTTGACCTAGGTCAGGTTCGAGGTTGACCTTGACCCAGAAGGTTGACCTTGACCCTAAGGTCAAGAATCTTAGGTTTGCAGTTTAGGATGCCAAAAATAGGTCGGAGAGAAGTGGAAAAGGGGGCATAACAGGGGTAAAATCCAAATCCAAGTTAGAGACCCATTCAAGGTGCTTTACATGACCCCAAACCACTTAACTTGGGGGCTAAACTAGTCCAAAATGGAAGTGCTTCCATTTTTTGACTATACAGACCCTAACAGATATTATTTAGAAGATACTTTCACACTTCTTAATTTCATATTTTATGTTTGGATAGATTGGTGTTTAGTTAATATATTTAGCTACACTGCATATTCATCTATCTACATAAGCATATTAAATCACTATAGTGACATTTAATTAAAAGTCAGGTTTTGACTAAATCACATGTATATACTTTTAAATATTTATGGTATTATTTTCGAAATCAATCATAAATACATTAAAAGAATAAATATACATTTAATATAAGCATCATAAATCCATATATATCAAAATGTCAACTACATATTTGTAACTATTCAAAATGTGCCCTATATATCAAAACATACCATAAAACATATCAAATAAATTTTCCTCCATGGGATGATGATTCCTTGATCCCTCTGGTCCATAGCAAAAAGATGGTGGTCATGGCATGGATGATAGTCTATGGGATTCCATGGAGTGTGAATGTCTCCTTAATGCACTCCACATCTCATAGACCCAAATCACTCCTTGTAGCTCCTACAAATCACACTGGGTCTTTTCCAACTCCTGTTGGAGTTGCTCTCACTCTTCCTTCCCTAATCGCATCTCTACCTCTATCGACTCAAAAAGAACCTTATGTCACCCAAGGTTTTTCTATTATCTATATTTAATCTATGAAGATTAGGAGATCTGTGATACTAGGGAAATATCTCTCACAACTTCCCTCCTCTACCTTTGAATCTTTCAATTCTATCTCATTAGTTGTGGGTATTGGTATGGCTCCAGGACTCTGAATAAGCCTCTTCCCATGTGAATATATCAACACTGGTCGAGGAACACCCTATGGGAAGACAAACTATCTCCTCACCCTATCATAATATAAAGGCACCATGATATAGATGTGTCTTCCCTCCAATAATCTATCTCTCTGCATATATATCATCTAATGGATCATGTATATCCAGGATGACATCAGTCTATATGGTCTCCATATGATATCAGTTGACTATAATTGATCAATGGTAAATCTATAGTATAATAGATCACCCCACTACCAATAAGTTCTCAAAGGATAACCAAATGCACATGGATCTATTCCATATAACTCCATCAAGAACCCCACTGGTCATGTGCATTTGATATTCTTGAACATCCATACCTGTAACAAAGTACAAACATCCAATCGCTATCGCTGATATCAAACAAACTTCCCCAACTCATAGTATAGATGGGTAAGCATACTTCCCCCATGAATATACAACATGATGAATCTCCATACACCAAGCCACATGTGCTAATGGTGTAGGAAATGAGGTCCCTCTACAATCTAGTATGATTATAATGGCAATAGTGCCCATCATCACCTTTCAAATCATGGGAACGTCTCTAGTTGCCTACAAAACGGCCTCTAGGGATATATTATCACTATCAGCATAAAGAGGAATTTGAACTAGATAATATATCTAATCTATCTATCTCTACATCTGACTGTGATACCATACACCTCATTGTCCTCCCCCAGATAGGAAATCATAGGATGCGGTATACATCCTCAAGCATGACTTTCATCTCCTGAGTAGGTAGATGGAATGTAGAGGTATCATCATACCATCTCTCCATGAGTTTCATCAGCATGGAATGGTGATATCTCATGCATGGATATCAATATACGTAATACAATCCAACATCTCTCAACAAAGCTAGATCATCAAAATCAAAATATCAAAATATGCTTGTAAGTATGTCATGGCCTTCAGTCCAACATGTTCTTGTGTAGTCAGAAGGTCCTACAATCAAATATCAACAAAATATTATCAGAATATGAATCATATGCATCAGTTAACCTGAATAAAAAATTGAAAGATTTGGACCTTGGAGGAACAAGGTAATGTGCCTATCCTAGTTGATTACAAAGACTCTATCAACCATGATGCTCCCATTTCTCCTTCTTTGTTTTTGAAAGATGAAGATGGCCCTGAGAAGAATCAACTTGCTCAAAATGAGGAGGTGTTGAAGGAAGACTCTACTCATCTAAATTTGGAGAACTTTAATGATAAAAGGGAAATCAATATTTATGTCCTCCAAATAGTGAAAGACTAGTCCATTTGATATTTTAGGATGGATAAATGCAATTTCCATGAAATAAAGGAGCTCCACCTTAATAAACGATCTCTTTATGCCAAATTTGAGATACTTCTATAGAGTATGGAAGATAGAAATGATAAGAATAAAAATGTGGATGATAGCACTAGGGGAAAGGAAAATATGGTCCAAGGGTTGGGCAATGCTGAGCTGGACAACAAAGATAGGGTTGTGTTGGATGAAAAAGTGCAGAATCTTAATGCTAAGGCAGACAGAAATGAGGTTATTCTTAAGAAGATCCTTCATTTTAGTCATGAAGGTATGAAGTTGAAAAAAAATTGTTTTTTTGTCTCGTTGCAAATGTTGCCACAATCGACTACGATTTTTCCACAATTGCAAGCTACAAGCCACAATTGATAAGTTTCCCATAATTGTCAGCTTGAATGTTGCGATTTCTATTTGACTGCCGCATTTGTAGATTGTGTTATGAAATCACATAAAAGTTCCACATTTGAAGTGGTTTTACCGCAATTTCTTGTATAGTTTTGCACTTGATTTGAATGGCCTCATTTTTTCTTTTGCTGACTTGCTGACACTTTTCTAGTTGATATGTGTGAAGTTGGAAAAAGGGATCTCCACCACTTTGTTGTGAAGGGTGGAAAAGGGGATGTGTGTTTTAATGTTAATTATCTTAATTCTCTTAAACCTACTTTACATTTAATTGAATTTTGTATTGAAATGTGTATTAAGAGGAAAATAAGATGTTCCACCTTTATCCTCAAATGCACAAATGAAAGATCCAAGTTGATCAACCCAAAAGAGGGATTAATGCACAAATGAATAAACCATTTGGAAATGAAAACAAAGAAGGAGATCTTAAATTCTATTAATTGACAATGTAGATATGATATATTATAATAATTGAAAAGGATGAGAAGAAAACCCAACCTTAAAAAATTGCAGATCTGGAAAATGTTGTTTTCTGAGGTCTGTAGATTGTTTCTGGAAAATCCAAAGGATGACCCGGAATAGAAACGCAGAGACGAACAAAACCCAAAAATATTTTTCCAATCCAACACTGTCTTGTGAAAAAGGTTGACCTTGACCCACAAATGTCAACCCTGACCCAATAATCTTGACCCTGACCTACACAGCCTCGACAGAAAATCTGTTCACGGAGCCCGAAAGAAATCTGAAAAGGGTATCCAGATCTAAGTCTAAATCTATAGTTTGGAACCTGTACCTACAAGAAAAAGAGGTTTTTTTGTTGTGGGGGAGGGTTTTTCCTTAGTCAAACCCTAATTTTGGAATTAACCTTGAAATCAATAAAGTATGGAATGCTATCAAGTAGTAGAATTGAATCTAAGAATGAAGCTATGATATTGAATAGATATGCAATTGTAATTCAAATGTAGCAAGTATGTAAATATGAAAGCTTGGACTCAATAGAAACCATAAACCTCCATGATTGTATGCTTGGAATCCACCTTGGAGAGAAGATGAATGAATCTTGAGGATGCACAAAGGATCTTGAAGGAAGATCACACCACCATGATGGCTAGATCTAGGCTTTGAATGATGAATCTTGAATGTTTGAACCTAATCCCTTCAAAGGCTTGAAAGCTTGAATCCTTGATCTTCAATGCAGAAATTTAATGCTTGAGAGAAAGACTTGAACACCTTGAAAGCTTGAAAACATGTAGAACAATGGATGCTTGAACTTTTTGCTTCTTGACAAAATCTTGGTTAGAGCTTTTTGCACTTAGAAGACTTAGACAAAATAAGAGAGAAAGGCTTCCTTTTATATGAAACTAGGGCACAATCTTCTAAGGAGGACAAAATAAGAGAATTAAATTCCAATTAGACCCATGCCCCTAGAAGAGGACCTATATTAAATTCAATTTAGGAATCACCACTTTGGAACCCGAAATAGCTGACCCGGAAGCGGGAAATAACTTTTTGCAAAGACTGACATTCAGAAATTGTGGGACCCTGATATTTGAACCCTGGGTCAAGTTTGAGATTGACCCTAACCTATGTCAGGGTCAAGGTCAACCTTGACCTATTTTAGGGTCAAGGTCAACATATACCCAAAAGTTTGACCCTGACCCTGAGGTCAAAGACCTCAGATCTGCAGTTTAGGATGTCAAAAACTGGATGGAAAAACGTAGAAAGAGAGGTAGAACAGGGGGAAAGCCAAGTCAAAGTTAGGAACCCTTTCAAGGTGCTTGATATGACCCCAAACCACTTACTTGGAAGGATAAACCATTCTACCATGGAAGTGCTTCCATTTTCCAACTATACAATATGTTACTAATAAATTTCTAATTTTTCCTGTTGCAGTTCATCGGGAGGATTCTGCACTGTCAAGAGTCTAGACTGGCAGGACTTGTTTACAGATTTCAGCTGTCTAAGGATGAGAAATCAATGATTAGGGAGTTATTTTTACATTGGGTACATTATATTCCAGATATTATGACCAACAAGGGTCTAATCTTGCCTCTTGTAGAGTGATGGCATTCTACGACATGCACTTTCTAGTTACCCACTAGAGAGTGTACTGTTACATTGGAGGATGTTTACCGCATTCTTTAGCTTCTGATTCAGGGTGTTCTTGTTGAGTATGCCACCTGACCTAGCATTGTATCTTTGACTAAGTTATCTAGATTTCCCTGGGATCAGCTAGGTTTGTCTAGCCCATATGATATCCCATGGCCCCGATTTGGCATGAGCCTTGATAGATTGTCTACTTTATTAGGTAACTTGATATGTGGCATCTTATGCCCTGATCGATGCCAACATGGGTTCTCTATAGGCTTTGGTTCTATGTTGCAGAGTATGGTCTGTGATCACACTTTATTTTCATGGGGGCCATGCATGTTAGCCCACATGCACTTTCATATATTCTACATGGCTTACCTTAATGGTAAGTCACTCGATTGTGGTGCTACCCTTCTTCAGATATGGGTGTGGGAGCACATTATTATGTGTCATCCTATTGGTACTTGTGATCTACCTCTGGATAGGCCCTATATCTTTATGTATGATGGAGCCATTGTTCAGACTCACATGGTTCATTTGATGTATTGGTGTCAGCAGTTAGATATGATGCCATGTTTTTTTTGGAGACCATATAGAGAGTGCCTCGTATGGGTTGGAGAGTATGTCCATCTCCCATTCTATCTTCAATGGAGATTTTTTATTGGGCATGTCACACACCATGTGCATATGATTGATTTACACAACATTGATAAGGTGTTGTGGCAGTTTGGAGAGCGATAGGATGTGTCTGACACTTATGCCTATTTTGCATGCAGATCGAGGGACATTGCACTATGGGGTGTTGTTTTTTTACTTGATGTTACGTAGGTCAAGTTTGTAGGTTTACCTCCTATTCCTTGGACATGGAAATCTTCCACTGTAGATGCAGGTATATGTTTGTGCTATGACTTTTGTAGTTTCATTACTTCTCTCTTAGGCTATCTGCTTTGTGATACTTGTTGCTTTATCTGATGTGGTACTGATATTTGAATTGGATCATTTTGTAGGCACCACCCCCCAGTATGATGCTTGGTGGGCATAGGCCCATCCTATTTCACTTACTGATGTCTCATGTCTTGTTGCTAGCACTATCATGAGGAGGCACCGACAATTACAACGGGGTAGGTGTGGGCAAGACAGAGGGAAAGTTGGGGGTCAAGATAGAGGGAGAGATGGTGGCCAAGATGGAGGGAGAAATGGGGGCTAAGATGGAGGGAGGGGGAGGGGATATGACAGTGGAGATGATCCTGGGCCTGGGGGAGCTAGTGGTGGGATTCATACGAGGTGTGGGTGGAGTAGTACTCATGTTGGATTGGGTGCTATTTTGGAGGAGGAGGAGGCACCTCAGTTAGTTTGGAGAGTACGTCAGCACACTGGTGTTGTTATTCCTCAAAGGATAGATGAGAGAGTTATTATAGAGGATGTGGATGTGGAGAAAGGATATATTGACATTGAGGCCTTGGATGTAGAGAGCGCAGGTTCAAACTCCTCCACTAGTAGTAGTAGTACAAGCAGCAATACTGATGATAGTTCTGACGGTGAGGACTCTTGGGTAGTGAGGGAGAGGAGAGATGAGGGATTGGGGGATATGACTAAGGAGGGAGACATGGATGTGGCTATGGGGGGATGGAGGAGGATCCTTCAGAGTTAGAGAAACTTACTTAGTAGGTACAGGATATGCAGGCTAGAATTGCTTCTTTGGATGTGTGTGCTACTGCTTTGGAGGCTATAGTCTTAGTATCTGAGGAGAGAGAGAAATAGGATTTCTCAGAGGTTAGATCCTTCATTGACAGTGTACAAGATGCTTCTCATTAGGAGGTATTGGACCGATACTATAGATCTATACATGATGCTCAGAGAGAGATTGACTACTGGAGGCGCCACTATGGGGGTGCAGTTCCTTCATATCAGTGGGTTCCCAGCTACAATGCCTCCTAGAGATCCAGCAGAGCATAGAGATCATAGAGTAGTGGGATTGGTGCTCCAACTCCACCACATAGGAGTGCTCCTGATATGCCTCCCCCTTTTCCACCTGGCGGTGAGGATGGGGATAGCACATGCTGAGTTTATTATATATTTTATACTCTGATTCACCATTTTTGTAGTGATGTAGCATTGATGTATCTGTGAGGCTTATACATGATTGTATCTCAACACATTTGATATTTATTGATATATATGTTGATCACCTCCTTTTTCTTGACTTGCAACCATTCATTGTACTCAGATCTTTTGATTTATATGAGATGCAGCTATTGATTTACTTGCTATATGTATGATTCTACATGATTGTGCTTTAGATGTTTGAAATGTTTATGCAATGTGATTCTTATTATGCAGACTCTTAGATGGATGATTTACTTTTCCTATAATATTGACACATGTATGCAGGATGGTGGAAATTGTTAGGAATAAGGTGTCTCAACCTTGGATAATTCCTATTCTTATTATTTGTTTTGTAAAATGTATTTCTTGCAAATAATGTTGATGTGTCAGCATCTTGAATTGTGTGTAAGGAGATCATGGCTAAAACGGTTATGATAGATTCCTATGACACGTAAGAGCTATGTCAAGAAGATTCAATGACAGGTGAAGACATGTGGCAACTGATAAATTTGAGTCCTGTACACTCTGAGAATGGTAAAAAACCTAATACGGTTATCATTAAGAGTAGCCCTAAAAAGTGAAGCACATGATATAAGCATTTTTTAGGGTTGTGAAGATAAGTGATGCGAGTGTATTGTTGGAACGGTTTATGCTGCCGTGATTTGTCTTCAAGGGTTTTGAAATCTTTTGAAAGAACTTGCATTGCAAGTGTATTGTAGCTGTAATAATTTTGATCAATACATTGTGCAGGTTTTGGAGTGCTGGGGTTTTTTACCGAAAGGTTTTCCCCAGGGTATATCATTGTGTCATTCTCTGTTTTCTGTATGCATGGTATGTGGTTGCAATATCTTTGTTAAAGTAGTTAACAAATCTGTAATTGTAAGGATTGAAAAGAATTTGCACAATACTTTCCTATAGAGATTAGCGTAGGAAGATGTTTCCGCACCTAAGTTTCCTTACAGAAATGAGATGCATGTTTATATGAGATGCTTATGGACGTATGTGATATGATTTACCATGTATGCAATTGCTATTTTTTTCATTTTTTCAGATGCACTTAAATGGAATGAATGCAATCTAATATGCACAAAATATCTGAGTAATGCATGTGTTAGTTAGAAGACAGTTAGTGGAAATGTGTTCTCTTGGATTTGATTTGATAGATATGGAATGATAGAAGGGATTTTTTTATTTTCTAATAGATATGAATTGATAGAATGGATGAGATTCCCAAGTCGCTACCGCATTTCCAATTTTTGTCATCATTGCATCTTTTTTATGAAATTCTAAAGAGTGTCCAATGCATCTAGATCACATACCATCTAGATACCACCATGACCTCTTTATAACCGGAAGGAGTAGAGAGATTGAATAGAAAGAGAACTTAGTGTTCCCAAATATTGAATATCTAGGTCTAGCTATGTTCCCTATTTGAAAAGAAAGATAGCCAAAAGCACCCAGATATTGACCATCTGGATACCACTTTTCCCTCTTAACGATCCAAACAAAAGAAAAAAAGAAAACCAAGATAGATCTCCAATGTACCCAGATTCCATTTGGATAGCACCTGTGAGATCTTGATTTTGAAAAGAAAGACCAAAAAACCTAGATAGAATTCCAATGCACCCAGAGTCTATCTGGATAACACCATGAACTCTTGATTTTAAGAAGAAAGCCCATAAAAACCAAGATAGAAATCCAATGCACCCAGATTCCATCTGGATACCACTATGATTCTATTGGTAAATAAACAAGCATATAACAGAGAAGGAATGTCTAATTCTTTCCCAAGGTTAAGCTCAGATCATGGAACTGCGTGGCTTCCATCTAAGTGATAGCACCTACTACATTTATCCTAAATCATCATGGCACTGGAATCAAAGTGAACATTCAATAGATAGAAAACAAAGAAAATAAGTCCTGATCTATCATAGCTACTCTCCTCACTTGGTGTATCCTGGATTAGTGTAAGAACATAACTGTAAAATATAGACTGATATCTCACCGACTGACTGACCTGGTCAACATTTGATTGTTCCTTGCTTCAATTGGATTCTCTTGATTGGCTCGACTCTTTTGATAGGCTTGACTGGCTTGATTTATTTGATTATGTCTGGTTTTAGTGATAGATGACTCATATCAGACTAACATGTCATGTTTTGAGCGTATCCATCATTGTGTAAGATGATTGATTGATTGATTGATTGATTTTGATCATTTTTGGTGGTTGATCAAGCTGTGCAGATGGGCCCAATGCTAATTCACAAAGCTCATGATTGTGACATTTGATAGATTGGCTTGGTCGTCAGTTTGCTTGCTGATATATTTGATAGATTGATACAGCTGTGTCATATGGGCCCAATGCTGATTCACAAAGCTCATGGTTGTGACATTGATTAACTTGGCATGATCACCTTTTTCTTTGTTGATAACCGAGTTGGTTTTATTGCTTTGGATTTTGCAATTTTTTTATTGTTTTTTTATGAAGATTGATTTTTTTCAAGATTTTTTTGATCTTTTTTAGGATTTTTGATGAGTTTTTTTATTTTTATGGATTGTTTTAGGACATTTAGAATCACCCCCTATTCTGGTGGACCAGTACTAACCATGGATAAGAGTTTGGTTCTTAGAGGGGACTGTGCTTATGGATTTAGCTTGGGTAGTCAGTCTTGTATTTGGAGTGTGCTCAAGCTTTTGATCTTGGAGTTCATTGATGGTGAAGCTGGATTTGAAAACTTGGTGCATGTTTTCTAGGTTTTCACCAAGGTACCTACTCAATAGCACCTATTTTCTAGGTTTTCACTAAGAGAGAAATTTTGTTTCTCTTTAATTTTTTACTTTTTTGATTTTTTTTGTTGTCGCCAAGGTAACATTTTTTTTTTTTTTTTTGGGGGGGTATTTTTGGATATGTTAACCATTGAGACCTCAAGCATAGAACCTCTTGAGGTGCATGCTATTTATGTATCTGGGGATCTGATCTCCTTTTGGTGTTGCCAATTGGTATGCCCCACTCTGGGTAGAGTTGACAATGACATATGGTCCTAGCCAGTTAGGCTCAAACTTTCTTTGTTTCACTCGCTCTGCTTGGTTCTTTTGATTTTCCATGAGGACAAGGTCTCCTACCTCAAATGTTTGTGGCCTCACATTCTTATGATAGTTCCTTATAAGGAGATTCTGATAGCCTTGTAAGTGATTGAATTCATTTTGTCTTCTTTTTTCTAGTAGTTCCAGTTCACTGAGCCTTGCTACTCTGTAGTCTTCATCTAAAATCAGGTTCTTTAATGATATCCGTAGGGATGGGATTTCCACTTTGAGGGGTAAAATTTCCTTTAATCCATATACTAGGGAGAAAGGAGTGGCTCTTTTAGGTGTTCCCATGCTATTTTTGTATGCTCATAATGCTTGACTAAGCTATAAATGCTAGTCTTGCCCTAATTCATTAACAGTTTTCTTCAAGATTTTGAGAATTGTTTTGTTTGTTGCTTCAGCTTGGCCATTCCCTTAAGGATAATAAAATGAAGATAATCCTTATTTGATTTGGAACTGTTCACATAGCTCTTCAACATCTTTGTTTTGGAAAGGTGTCTATGATCTGTTAAGATGATTTGAGGAATTCCATACTGACAGATGATATGGTTGAGTATGAACATTGATGTCTTCTTTCTAGTTATGTAAGTGAGGGGAATTGCTTCCACCCACTTAGTGAATTACTCTGTTGCTGTCATGATGTATTTATGTCCATTAGCTGAAGATGGTGTAATCTTGCCCACTAGGTCAAATCCCCACATAGAAAATGGTAATGGTGAAGTAATAGGATTTAGTTCTTGGGCTGGTGCATGGATGAGGTCTCCATGAATTTGACATTTCCTACACCTTTGTACATAATTGTTTGCATATGTTTCTACTTTTGGCTAGTAGTATCCCATGCGGATAATATTTTTAGCTAAGTTGTTGCCACCTCTGTGGGTTCCACAAATTCCTTCATGTACCTCGTACATAGCTCTCTAGGATTCTGTGGAAGTGAGAAATCGTAATAGCATTCCATCTAGACTTCGTCTATATAGAGTAATTGAGAGGATGGTATACCTAGAGGCTTGGTCTATGACTTGAGAAGCGTCAATAATTTGATACTTGAAATGTGTGTGTGATCGCAAGATGGCTTGAATGCTAGAACCAAACTGACAGAGTAATGGCGCATGAGAGTTTGAAATCTTGGATCCTTCAAATGGGTATGAAGGGTTTATTATATAGGAATTGAGGATGCTATGAACGGTTGAGATCAATCCTAGAGATAGGGAGATGAACGGTTGAGATTAAAAGGAACCGGAGAAGCCATTAGTAAACTCCACCTCTTCAACTAGTAAAGAGGAGATAGAGTTTGGTTGACTGAAGAGCTAATTGTGAGTTACCTTTTAGAACTGAAGAGGTGGGTGGAGTTACCCATGTGAACTGGAGAGATGGGTG
>MU225206.1:676562-726474 GCA_018584345.1 Thuja plicata
TGTGAACTGGAGAGATGGGTGGAGTTACCCATGTGAACTGGAGAGATGGGTGGAGTAACCCATGTGATCTAATTAAGGATTATCTCTTTGAAAATAAATGAATATTTAATTCATTTATATAATTAAATTTTTCAACATGTGAGATAATTGAATTTTTTTATTTAGAATTGCTTTATTGAATGAAATTAAATTAATTTAATTGAAATTAATTAAATTGGAAGAATTTAATTAGTAAGTTTAATATTTCAATTTAAACTATAGGAAATTGAATTTAATTAATTAATTAATGGTAATTAATCAATTAAGGTTATTTAATTAAATAAAATTAATTATTTAATTTATTTTGGAATTTGATTAGATGATTTGGGGAATGAATTTAGAGGAAAATAGATGATTAATTAATGATTAAAAAACCATTAATTAATAGATGAAAATAGTGTTTTTAATGTAAAGTAGCAAGTCTGTCCATTTTAGGGTGTCTACAGAAGGCTTCTACTAAAAACCTTCAAGCAGTATACGCTATGCTAGAGGGTCTCCATCAAGATAAGGCTATTATAAATGTGGAGCAGGAGACTGTTGATCTTGCTGGTCAAGCTACTAGCCCAGGGAAGCATACTAGGGAAAGTCTGAAGAAAAAAGCTATCACGGTGCCTAAGGATTTGATGAATCTTAAGGAGTCTATCTAGGAGATCTTTTCTCTGGAAAAAAGACACTATTGATTTCTTTTAGAAAGTGGTCTAATCTCTAGTGATCTATTTTTTGCTAGCCATTTCTATGTGCTGGTCTATAGATGCTCGTTGCTTGTTACTGCTGGTTGGTCAACAATTTTTGTTTTGTTGTTCTTTTTTGCTAAATTTGTCTTAGGTTTGTGCTTCTTTGTCTTAGTGGTCACTTTATTCTCTAGTTCTTAATGCCTATCTTTTCCATTTTATTGTAAAGGGTTTTGGGGCCCCTTCAAAACCTTCTTTTTTCTTAATCAAAAAGATGTCAACTTTCTAGGTACAAGTCAACTTTCTAGGTACAAGTCAACTTCTTGGGTACAACTCAACTTTCTGGGTTTTCTGGCTTAAACAATCTAAACTATCATCTACAATTCATTCTATGTATTCTATGGAAAGCCAAAATTCTAGAAGGAAAGTCAAACATGTGTTTTGAGGCATACCTCATCCTCCACAGCACATCTTAGAGTCTCAAACCTCATCGGTTGCAGTTCCTTCTTCCTTTACATTTCCATCCTCCTTCACAAGAGCAAGTAAATGGTAACAATGAAAATGAGCTTTCAAAAAGGTAACACTCTAACTTAAATTCACCTTTTGGTTAGTTTTTGTTTATCTTTATACTTATCTTTTAACTCATTTAATACATACCCTTCACTTAATTGATCATAACTTGAGCTAGAAAGCTCTGTTTTCCACCCCGTTTGAGGCGTTAGAATCATGACTTAGTTTCCAAGATATCAAAGTGAATTTTGAAACATTTCAAGTTCACATTGAATGGTTTTATAATAATTTTCCAAAAATACATGTTCACAATTTGCTGAGGTATACATGATTCCCTATTTCACCTTTCCTTATAACAAACTGAAATAGGGGGCATACAACTACCTACAAATTTTATCATTTCCTTAGTAATCCCTGGGTAATTTATGTTTTTTGTTGAAATGTAGTTTTTACAGGTTGTGGTTCCTAACATTTTGTGCCAGGAATTGTGCACTAGGGGCTTTGATATATCCTTTTCATTTATTGATTTCATATACTTTAGCTTGCATATACACGTAGTGTCATATACCGCTAAAGTGAGGGATAAATGTATCCTCCTAAATTGTAAGCACCTATTTTCTCTATAATTTAATAATTATTTAGCACATGCCTTATTGTATTTACATTATAGATTGCTTTCTAGGAATTCATAATTGCACTTAATGCATACTTAATTCAAATACGGGTCATCTCATTTCTCTAAACTTTTTCAAAATTGAGGTAGGACCTCATTTCTATGTGTCCTCTATTTTTCCTCCAATCACAAAATTCATCTCATCTCCTAGTCCCTATTTTACCTTTTATGGCCTCAAATTCAATCTTGACATCGTAATCAACTACCTATTTAGATCTCACATCTACGGACTGACCGAGACCTACAACCCAAATTTTGGCCAGTTTCAAGTGGGACAAGTTCACTAGCTGAATTTTCCCTAGGACAAGTCAACTAGCCAAATTGTCCCTAATATTTTTAGCCCAAATTTGGGGTAGGGTCCTGTCTTAAAGGACATTTGTGTGATTTCCAAATTTACAGTCGACCTTCTTAACTCTATCTCCCAATTTCACTATAAAAGAAACCCTCACACCTCATTTTGAGGACATGAAATCAATTACAAGGTGAAGATCCCAATTTGATGACAACAAGAAATTGCAAGGTGTAAGTCCCAATCTGATAACATCCTATGAAGTGAGGTTTTTCTATTGAAGGCTACATCTACCCTTATACAACAACTACATTATTCCTCAAGCATTCAAGAAATCCAAGATATAATTTTCAATATCATGAAGCTTCAAACAGATCATGAGGATGGTTAGGAGTACTCTTTCTATCTAGGGTTGGGTATGATTTTTTTTTATTTTCATATCTATGCATTGGTGCTTCATATTTATATGTTTACATTTCTTATCTACGATTATTTACATTCATTCAATCATACATTGATTACATTTACATGCTAGGGTTTCACTCTATCACACATAGGGTTAGATCTAGGAATTTTCTTATGTATTTCAACTTATTATCAATTTAGACATAAGTTCTAGATTCACAAGCACTACACATTATCTCTATCATAACAACTATCCATGGAGGTGGGAATCACCAAAATAAGGATTTGACCAAGCCAAACCCCTATAAAGCCACACACACACAATTTATTAGATTTGCAGGTTCAAACAGTCCCAGATCCAACTATAAATCCAAAAAACCCTTCTAGACACAGAGGTAGAGAATCCTTGAAATTCTAAGAAAAAAATTACAAGGAAAAATTAACTTTTTAGGGACAAGTCAACTTTTTGGGAACAAGTCAACTAGACAACTTTTCCCTCCCAATTTTGATGAAATTTTAGGTGCATGTAGCTTCAGGTCCCAGTTTACCAGATCTAGAATTACAAAAGGTTCTGAGACTCTGACAGTTGGTAAATTTGGATTCAAAGTATAATGTTATCCCTTCCATTTCCAGGTGTACTCATTCTTGTCTCTTCTTCCTTGTGCTTACTTTTATAAATCAGATATGTTATTTACATTTTATTTCCTTGTCATTTCTATTAAGGAATCAAAACCCTACATTGTGTAGATCTTGCACTAGCACCCATACTCTCTTGGTTGTGCAAATCAGATTCACTTTATGGTGGATTTGTATTCCAATGTATGTTAGAAATTTGCGATGTAATACCCCTATAACATTGCATCCCATTTTTTTACTATACAAGTCTAAGGGATTTAAATCAAATAATGATAAATTCACAAAGTTAAATTAAATATTTAAGTTTATCTTTATTTTAATTATTTATTTAGAGGCAAAATATTAAATTAAAAGTAATTTATTTTAAAGATTGGGCCTTTATTATTTAATGCTACATTGGGAGATTAAAAAGTGTTGTGTTTCTTATTAAATAAAAGAAAAAATTATATCCCCAAAAAAATATAGAAAAAAGAAAGAGAAGTGCTTTTTTTCAAAAAAAGCAATGAAAATAAAATAAAAAGCATTCCCAAGAAACATAGGTTAAAAGAAAAAAGTGATTTTTCAAAAAAAAACTAAAAAGCTATTAAAGGAGGATTGACACTCTCATTTGGAAATTGTTGAGTTTGGATTCTGATATTCCATCTATTTGTGAGGGGTTTGCGAGGACAAAAACCCTTGCAGACAACATTCTCTATGTTGTTGAACAATACAATTTGGAGAATACTTGGTGATTTCATTCATAGGTCACATTTGGGCATATAAGATATTTTATGTCAAATTTTAAAGATCTTATTATATATCAGATTTGGAGCTATCATATTTGGAGAAAATTGAAGAGGGTTTATTTCTATTGGTTGGATACATCTCCCTAACCGATTGTACAATTTCTGACCAGTTGTACCCCTTCTTGTATGACAACATGAGGTTTCTAGGGCAATCCTTGGGGTTTGTAATAGCTATAATATGCATTTATTAGAGTGATTTTCTATTGTTTATCATTTCTAGACCTAGCCATCTATTTTGGAAGTAATTTGGCACCTTTGGAACGCATTTTTTGTGAGTAGCTCCAATTATTTCTTGGCTGCATTTTGTGGGTATGTGGGATTTGATATGTTATGTCATTTCATTAACTAGGTTGTTATTATATTTGAGAAATATAAAAAAATTAGATCATGAATTAAATATGAGATTTCTTGCAGTTTTTTTTTCTAGTTTTTTTTTTTTTTTTAGATTGTAAAGGTGTTGTAACATATCTTTTTAGTTGCGATATAATTATCATTGTTTAGATTGAAAAATTAATTCAAAACCCAATTAAAAAAATAGAGCACAAATAGGGTTGCATATTATAGGTTTGCTATTATAATTAGGTGTTAAATTGATTTAGGGTTTTCCTTTTATTTAACATAGGGTTATGGTTCCATTTATTATAGTGTTCATTTAGGCTTAAGTTTTGGATTTTACTTGGCTTAGTGTTAGGGTTAGGTTTTTTTAGATAAGTTATTAGGTTCAATTTTTTATATTGTTAGGGTTCATATTCAATTGGTTTAATGTTCAAATAGGTTTAGGGTAATTATTTTAATTAGTTTATTGTTATGATTAAGTAAAAATAGGTTTTACAAGGACCCAAAACCTTCACAAAAAAATTTTAAAGATATTTAATAGAGTTCAACAACATCTGTGCCATAGAACCAAACAAGGAAAAAAAATAGCTAGCAAGCTAACAGCCTAACCAAAAAAAATTCCCACAGATAAATAGTAAAGACAGGGATAGCAAAAAAGGACAAAACTAGAAAAAGATAGCTACATGCCCTCCACAAGTTCCTGGGCCTGAATGACCATAATCTACATCTGATTTACCGAATTCTTAAGGTCTTCAGTAGCTTTGTCCTCCTTTGGCCTAATCTTCTTGGTGCTAGACCTCGTACAAGTTCCATGTCCAGTGATCTCCTTCAGCTCTCTACAGTCCTTTTCCCCTCTGTACTGGTCCAACTTATCCATCAGGATCTGCGCGTGCCTAGTATAGGCTTTAAGGCTCACCAAGAATTTCTCCCCTATTTTTCAAACCGTTTTCTCAAGTTTTTCCACCATGATGTTCAGGTTGTTGATTTTCCTTGCACTTTCTTCTTCCTCCACCCTTTCTATGATGTCCTTTAACTATTTCTCCATTTTACCAACTTTGTTCACAAATTCCACCTGGGCTTCCGAATTACAAACAATCTCTTTCATTTCATCCAAGAAAAAAACAACAGGTTTCTCACCAATACTAATGTTTTTTATGAGATTAATCTCAACCCTCATAACATCAATTTGATTTTTCATGTTAGCATTATCAGCAATCATGTTACTCACCATACCAGTGAAGTCTGCAATGAAATCCTTTCTTTGCTTAATATCATCAAGCACATGATAATTACTTGTTTCCTCATTTTAATGGAATTATGTCTCCTCATACCCTGTTTCCTCTTTTTTAGTTCTTTTGTCATGTTTCTCCTTTACTTTTTCTTCTTCCTTCTGCTCGTTGGCATCAGTTTTCCCAGTTGGATTTTGGTCCTCTTCCTTGTCATCTTTTTTTTCCTCCATGTTCTCTCTTCTATCATCCTCCCCAAGGTTCATCTCAGCATTCATCTTTTTCTCCATCACATCTTCCTCATCTGAGGAAAGAAAAATTCTTCTCTTGCTAGGTTTTTTACCTTTCCAGCTGATCTTAGTTCTATCCATAACTTCTCATTTTCTTTCCATAGTCTCTTTTTTTTCCTCCTCTTCATCCTCTAAATCCTTCTCTATTTCTGTTTCTTCCTCCAAAGAATTCTTCTTAGTAGAATTTTTTCTTACTCATTTTTCTCCCCTCTAGATTATCTTCATCAGTTTCCTTGTCTGTATCAAAGCCCTTGGAAAAGGGCTTCTTCTGGCTTTTCTGAGATGAGGAACCCTTTTTGGTGGTATTTTTAGGGGTTTTGTATCCCTTGGATTCTTCTTCATTATCTTTTGTTTCTTCCTAATACATACTATCATCCTCATCACCCTCTATTTCTTCCTCATACCTTTGGGTCTTCTTCAACAGAGGTCTTTCCACTTTTTTAGTTTTCAAAACCTCATGGATTAACAGCAGTAGACCCTGTTGAGAGGCATGATCTCCCTTTGGGTCTTTTTTCAAACTATTTATAGTGAAATCTAACAAACTTAGAAAATAATAGGGCAAACTAACTTTCACCTTGTGTCTAAACTGATTCAATAACATAAAATGATGACCATAAGCTTGGGTAAAACTACCATTGAGAATTATATAGCTGATGATCACATAAAGAACAAACCTCCAAGGCCTTGATATGCACTTAGGATTGTGGTAGGAAGTGTCTACCTTAACCAGTCTGGCCTTCTCTTCTTTGGACTCCAGGAAATTCTCCCAAGCCTTATCAGATATTGCTATGTCTCTATAGAACTTGATTCCCTCTGTGCCCATTCTAGTAGCCTCCGCTATAATCTCCTCAGTCACCTCCATATACTGATTTCCCACCATAACCTTCCCATATTTCCAATTCTTAGAGAAAATCATGGTAATAGAAGGGTTTCTTCCATGAAGCCTTTCCAAAAACACCTCCATCCCAACTTCTTTTAGAATCTTCTAGACTTGTTTCATTTTCCTCCATTCGTCGCAGTTTACAGGCTCCACTCATTTCTTACTTTCACCAATCTTAGCTCTCTGGTTTAATTTTCTATCTTTGTGATAATTTTTAAGGAGGTCATTAAGAATACCACACCTCATTCTCAGAAAATCCATATACACCCATAATCCGTTCCACATCCAACTTGTAATCACCACTAAGTACTTTCTCCTTAGATAGTAATTATGACAAACCACTTCTGCATTAATAAACTTTATGATACTTACCGTTTATGATATTTTTTTTGTCTACTCCTCAAACGATCACTATCAAGTAATAATTTGGCTTGATAAGGCATGTCGTTTCCATCATTCCATTGCGTCACCACTTAAACCTTACAAGCCATGTTGGCAGACCAGTCAGCAACACCATTGGTCTCTCGAAAGTTATGTGTAACAATATATTTCTCAAAAGAATGGATAATAGAGTTATCTTTTTGTATCATGTTATAAATATTCCACGAGGTGGGAGTTTCATTATTTAAACATTCGATAATATTGAGGGAATCTCCCTCTAACCACACCTTATTACAACCTTTCTCCTTAGCTAAGATAAGACCCTAAAGGGCAGCACAGGCTTCAGCATTATGGTTAGTTTGGATGACAATAGGGATAGCTTTAATACCTTTGCAGACTCTATGTTCATCTCTTATGACAATCCCACACCCAGCAACCCCTGGGTTGCCCTTTGAAGCATTGTCAAAATTAATTTTCATCCATTCACTGGGAGGTAAATCCCATCTAGATTCCTCTCTCTTAGATTTATTATCCTGTTTCCTAAAATTCCCTTTTATTTTCTAGTTATTGAAGAAGGTAATTTCCTCCTCATCTAGGGGTTCCATAGCTTTGTCCTTTAAAAGTAAGTTTTTTTTTTATAGCTCTCTTAATTTTGTATAAATCCTCCTCACTATCCATTTTGTTCCTGAATACTCTCTCATTCCTCTCTCTCCAAACTCCCCAATAAACATAGGAAAGAAAAAACTTCCACACCTTGATCACAGTTTCATTCTTTGAAGGATTGCTCCAAGAGTTAAAAAGACTCTTCATGTCCTCAGGGAAAACCCACTCAATGTTAAGAATTTGTAGGAAGTAATCCCAAATAATCCTTGCATAGGGATAGTGAATAAACATATGATCCACACTTTCCTCATCCTGGTTACAAAGGTAACATCTATTCAAAATTATCATACCTCTTTTTCTAAGATTATCAGTAGTCAAGACTTTGTTTTGCATCAAAATCCAAAAAAAGACATTGATCTTTGGAGTAAGATCTTTAATCCAAGCTTTATCCTAACAAGGCTCATTAAGATCCTCAAACTCCAGATGATACAAAGAGGATATAATTAAGTTTCCATTTAGGATGTATTTGCATATAATCATGTCTTCTTCTTCAATCAGAGTAGTAGAGTTAAGAATTTTAATGAGCTATCCCATTTTGTTATCAATAACTGTCAGATCCTTCTAGTGATCCTTATCCCAATAGTCCTCCACTTTCCTCCCAAATCTAATTTTGCATTGGCTCTCAAAATTCCTCCATTTAGGGCACTCCTTAAGGGGTGTTTGTAAGATCCACTCATCCTCCCAAAAAAGAACATTTCTCCCATTTCCAACTTTCCATTTGATACCTTTTATAATGATATCTTTATTTTTCATAGAATTTCTCCAAATAAAAGAACCTCCCACACCCCTGTCTTATCAAGAAAGGCAGAAAGGTTTGGACACTCCTTGTTATATTTTTTATCCCATATCAAAGTCCATTCTCCCCTAGAGTTTAGTATCTCCATATGAGTTTGGCAAGGAGGTGATCATTCAAATTTTTTATTCTTCGTAACCCAAGACCTCCTTTATTAACAGGTCAGCAGATCTTTTCCCAGGCTATGAGAGCTATCCTTTTCTTTTTCTCCATTCCTGTCCACGGAATTTTTTTTGAATCTTTTCAATAGCCTCACCAAACTTTTTGGGGATTTAAAAATTTTTCAAAGCATAAAGAGGAAGACCTTGGAGGGTAGATCTAAGAATCTAAATCTTTCCCTCTTGGCTTAGCAGCAATCCTTTCCATCCAACAAGTTTACTATGAAATCTATCCACTAAAGAACTCCAAAAAGTTTCTGGAGGTTCCAAACAAACAGGAATACCAAGGTAGGTTCCTGGAATAGTCCCCAAATCACAACCCAAAATCCTCATAATTATAGTCTTTCTTTTATCAGGAATATTGAAGAAAAACATAGAGCTCTTTCCCCAATTAATAGTCTGGTCTGAAGCTATCCCATATTTACTCAGTGCATTTTTAATGTTGCTAGCATTTTTAACAGATGCTTCTCCCATATAAATAAATCATCAACAAAATATTGATGGGATCAGACCTGATTAGCAAAAGAAGGATTTAAACCCTTTATTTCCCCTTTCCTAACCTGGTTCTCCATGTACCTACCTAGAAAATCAGCCATAAGGATAAAGAGAAAAGGGGATAGAGGATCCCCCTTCCTTAAAACTCTAGTCGATTTAAAGAACAAAGTAGGAGATCTATTGACCAAAACCAAGAAAGTGGCTGATGAGATAAGCTAATATATAAGTTTAGTGCACTTTTTATTGAATCCAAAAGCCCTCAAAACTTTCATAAGAAACTCCCAATCCACCCTATCACAGGCTTTAGATAGGTCCAATTTGAGGATTAGGCCTTCCTTCCTAGACATCACAAGAGAGTGAACATTTTCATGTATGGATATAATGGAATCCATAATTTGTCTTCTAGGCACAAAATTATTTTGCTACCAAGATATCAAGGAAGGGAGAATAGAAAGAATCCTAGTGGTTAGGACCTTTGAAATAATATTATAGGAAGAGTTACACAAACTAATAGGCCTAAAATGATCTATTTTGTCAGCCCCTTACTTTTTTGGAATTAAAGCTATAAAATTACCATTCAACTCCTTCAGTAATTTTCTGGATCCAAAACTCTCTTTGACAGCATTGGTAACATCCTTTTCTATGATGTTCCAAAACATTTGAAAAAAGAACATAGGAAAACCATCTAGACCAGGGGATATATCTCCATCAAAAGAAAAGACAACCTATTTAATTTTAGAATTTGAGGGTATACCAGTGAGACCTGCATTATGATTATCATTCAGAATATGAGGGATGCACTCCAGAAACTCCCTTTGTTCTTCACTATTCAAATCATTGTCTTTTTTAAGAATATTTTGAAAAAAAATCTTGGCCTCCTCATCATCCGATAAGGTTCCATTGATGTTAAGCTTTGAGATCCTATTAGCCATTATGTGCTTAAGAGTAGTCATGAAGAAGTATTTAGTATTTCTATCTCCCTCCTTCAGGAATATCTTTCTGGATCTCTTCCTCCAGAAGGTTTATTCTTTAGCAATTATGTCATGAAGCTCCACCAGTTTCTCAACCTCCTGATATCTTGATATTTTGGCATATCCATCCTTCTGAATGTTGTCCTAGATGTTCTTCAGCTCCATGCTAACATTAGCCTTAGTAGAGAATATTTTTCCAAAGGTTTCTTTGTTCCAATCTTTAATATTCTCCTTGACATTTTTAATTTTTTTAGCCAGAATAAACATAGCAGTACCTTTGATTTTGATCTTCTGCCATTCTTCAATTTTTTCTTCAAGTTTTGGATGCATTGTCCACATTTTCTCAAATCTATAAGGAAAGTTCCTTTTTTGGATATGGGGTCCACCAGAAAAGTAATGGGATTATGGTTCAATCCCATCCTCATATGAGCAGACAACAAGCAATAGTAATGAGTTAACCAATCATTTCTAATTAGAGCCATGTCAATTCTAACTTGGATAAGATCTTGGCCACATCTTTTATTAGTCCAAGTGTAGTTAATACCCTGCAACTCTATATCATGGAGAGAATGGAAATATTTTAAATTCATAAGATCCATCCTATTATCTAGACTAGTTTGACTTCCTCCTTTTTTTTCATTTTCTTTTAAGGGAGTATTAAAACCTCCCATAACAATCCATTCCCCACTATTAAAGGCATTTCTCAGAGAGGATAGCTTGTTCCAAAAAACCTCTCTGCCCTTTTTAGTATTAGGTGTGTAAATATTAGTCAACACCCAGGAAGTATTATCCTTAAGATGTCTGAACCTAATACAAGCCACATTATTACCTTGATAAATAACATCACCTTTTATTATGTCACCATTCCAAACTATAGCAATACCCCCAGAGGCAGCATTAGAGTCACCCCCACAAATATTCCCATTCTTGAAAAATCTGAGCTTTTCCACTTTCTCCTTAAGCATTTTAGTTTCTTGAATTAAAAAAAATGTTTGGTCTATTATCCCTAATCATATTCCTAACAATCTCTTGTTTATGGGGATTATTCATTCTCCTTATATTCCAATAAATAATCTTCATACCTTAACAAAGGATCCCACCTCCAGGATGGTATACTGGCTTCCATCCACTATGGTCTTCTTAGTCTCCATGACTCTTAATTTTTGGTTCGACGGTCACCTTGGTGAAGATAAAATTCCTCCCACATCCCCATTTCTATTGCTCCTTGTTGCTAATGTTTTGCATGATATTTCCTTTTCTTTCTTTGATTTTTTCTTCTCCCCATGGATCTCTTTCCCATCTTCCAGATCGCTTTGTTCCCCCACAAGGGCTTGGCTAATATCCACTAAATCACCCCAATTAGGTGTTTTAGTGTCAAATAAATTTTTTCTTACCCCTTGGGGCATTTTCTGTGAATAGTCTGAGATTTCTTGACCTAAGACCTTGCACTATTGGGCATCCTGTCCTGCTATTTCCTCTTCCACTTTTTGAATTATTGTCTCTGAACTCCATTCAGGTTGATTTTCTACATCATAGATGTTAGGTTGTTCATTACCTTCCCCCTTTGTTGCCACTATGTCTATTGTCTCTTGCTATCCTTCTTCCTAAATTTCCCCCTCTTCCACTAGATCCTCCTCTTTTTCCTAATGCCCTTCATAGCTTTCACTACCCTCTGATCCCCCATTTTTTTATTTGATCATTGGTTATACTCTCATCACCAGTTTTTGATATCATAGCATTTTCCATTTTTTATTGAGTTGAACTTCTCTTGAAGTCTCTCCTCCATCTCTCTTTACCTTCTCACAGGGACCCATTTCTTATTATCTCTATGGATAACCTTTTCCGGACATTTATTTGCCCAATGTATAGCTTTCTTACAATGAAAACACGCAAAAGGAATGGTTTCATATTCAATCTTTTGCTCTCACGATCCCAGTTTTCACTGTATATTGATTTTCTCTGGCATATCAGTGTCATGTGTTATCCCAACACATATCCTTGTATATGTGAGCCTTCTCCTTGAAGCAGTGATATTATCTATTTATAGTAGTTCCCTAAAGGAATTTTCTATCCCCGCAAATATATCCTCCACCCAATATTCCAGAGGAAAATCGTGGTTCTTAACCTAGACAAGAACCTAGTTAACTACTTCCTCCTCAAATACCAGATTAGGGCACCATTCCTTGAGGACTAGAGTATTTTTCCCTATCATCCATGGCCCATTTCATTGTGTTTTCATTCTATCCTCTTCACATGAGAAAAAAAAGACAGGCATCATTTTTCCATAGCCACCACATCCACTTGCCCTTTCAGGTCCCATTTCTGAGAGGCATAGGCTCTAACCACTTAAATGTTTGGTCTAACCCCCAAGAATCTCCCAACCAAAGAGTTATTCATTCTAGAAATAGTATGATAAATAATCTGGTCTAGAATGTCTATTGCAAAACTCCCTTGAGAGGGTTTTGAAATGTTCTTAACAGGTGGTAAAGATGACTTGTCTGTTGGTTTAACTCCAAATAGGGATGCCCAATTTTTTATGCTCTCCTATTTTCCTTCTGACTCAACAGACCTGGGTCCCGCCCCCACCCCCTAGGTCCCCAGGCACAAGTCCAACATCAGGATCTTTCCCTTGGTTCCCTTTGTCCTTAGCATCGCCTGGCTTGTTGTGCTCAGAAGTCCCTACACCCTTTGCACCAGTCCCGCCCAAATTCAAAATTGAATTTGGTTTCTCCCTTCCTCCCCGCTCTCCTCTGCTCTCCATTATATTTCAATTTAATTATTTTATTGTTAGGTGAAGGGTATAATTTAATTTAGGGATAGATTCCAATTTGGTTTAGTGATAGTGTTATGGTATGATTTGGTTTCCTATTAGAGCTTAATTTGCTTTAATGTTCAATCATGTTTAGGGTTATGATTCAACTTGGCATAGTGTTATAGTTAGGGTTCAAGTTGGTTTAGGATTTGGGTTTAATTTAGTTTAGGTTAAGGGTTCAAATTGGTTTAATTTATCGATTAGGTTTAGGGTTAGGGTTCAATTTTGTTTACTGTTAGAGTTCACATTGGTTTATTTTTAGTATTAGGATTCAATTCAGTTTAGGGTATCAATTCAATCTAGTATAGGGATGGAATTAGGGTTAAAAAGGTTTATAATTAGGGCTCAATTTGATTTAGTGTCATGGTTAGGTTTGGAGTTAGAGTTTTCAATTATGGTTTAGGGCTTAATTAGTTTCAGTTATTGTTAAATTTTTATTTTTGTTACTATTACTTCCCATATCAGTGTATGATTAGGGTTCAATTTGGTTTGATGTTGACTTAAGTTAGGTTTAGAGATTAATTGGGTGTATTGTTAGGGTTAGGGTATAAATTGGTTTAGTGTTATGGTTAGGTTCCTATTTATTTTAGATTAGGATTCAATTAGGTTTAGTGTTGGCATTAGATTTAGTTTGCTTTTGTGTTATTCTTAGGGTTGAATTTCATTTAGGATTTTCCTTCAATTTGGTATTGCTTACGGTTTAATTAATTATAGTGTTCAATTAGGTTTAGGGTTACAATTTAAATTTTATTAGTGTTATTTTTAGTTTGAATTTTATTTGGGATCTAGGTTGAGTTTGATGTAGGATTATGGTTCAACTAGTTTTAGACTTTAATTAATGTTTGATCATGGAGCTATTAGTTTTATATTTTAACTAAGTTTAGGGTGTGAGTTTAACAAATTAAGGTTTATATATATTTGGTTCAATTATGAGAAGGTTTATGTGGGGGGTTTAGTTACCATTAGGTCTTATTAAGTATTTAATTAATCCTATTTTTTGTATGGGTGCATTAAATATTATTGTAGCTATATTTGGCTGTTGTAGCTATATTTGGCTGATTAATTTTTATGATGTGTTGTTATTTTTTTGTATACATTTAAATTGTACTATAGTTTAAAAATATGTGTTAAAATATGTTTGAAATTATAAAAATCCATTTACAATATAATTGTAATACAAAACTTGAAAATATATTGTTTTTGAATTATACATAATATAATTAATGACAATTATTGAAAATAAATTATTGTGCCCACCATACATTTGTACAATCTGCTGGCATGGTAAAAAATGGTATATAAATTCCATAGTTTTTGGTTTCAATAAGAAGTTATGGATCAAACTCTACCAATTCAATAGTTCAGATTCTTCTTCTTCTCATTATTATATAATGATACTTTCTCTCCCACAATTAATATGCATCCATTTCTATTTAATGTTACCTTGTATTTTATTTTGAGTAGATTGATATGTAAAGGAGACCATATACATATTTCTTAACCTTGTTTTTCTTTTTCTTTTTTTAACTTTGATATTATTGTTTTATCAATGAACACTGTGTATTCATCACATCTAGTTATTTTCAAAGACGTAGTAAAATTATTCCAGTGAAACATAACATCATAATAATGTTCATAAGCTTTTGTTTCTACTTCTCATGAGGTAAAACCTAATAATTGTGGGTACTTTGTAGTACAATGTTATGGTGGTAGAATTATTGTCCAGGTTAAAGTCACATAATTTAATTAAATAATCTCACCATTGTTTGTATGATTCCTCATCCAATAAAATCTTCCTATAGAGTAAAAGCCTCTTCATGTTGGATAATGAGAATTTTCAACAAACAATTGATTCCATAAATATGATTTTGATTTAAAAATATCAACATAAATTTGACCTTTCATGTTCTTGTAGTACTTTCCAAGAAAGATTATAAGTTGATTGGTGGAAGAGTCAACACTTTTTTCCATGAATCAATACGTATAGTGGTTGTGATTTGTCTTATAGAAGAAAGTTGTATCCAATTTAGTGCACTTGCATTAGATTTATTACATATGTAGAAATTATAATCACTATATTTTACCCATTTTGAGTCATCAAAGATATTATTTGAAATGACCTCTATGCACTTACAATGTTTTGGAAATTTTATTGAAGGCAACCTATCAAAATCTGCATCACCTTTAATGATCTATGATTGTATCTCTTTGAACCCAAATACAAAAAAGTGAAGTAAGAAAACCAAAATATTGGATGAGGATGATATAAATTATGCTTTTCAGATAATCAAGTGAAGATAGCATCTCATTCCACGTCTTAGAGACCAACTTCATTCCCGAGTAAGGCCTACTAGATAATTTTGCTATACGCATCAATACCAACTATTCTAGTAGCTCTTCCCACATGTGTGTTTTTTGCTTTTTAATCCATCAAGCCTCTTGTAGGAATTATGTTTGTCACAAGATTATGTAGTATACAATAATTATTGAACATAAATTTGAATAGTCCTTATGCACATTAAGTTCACAATTATACTTAGAGTTAGGGTTAGTGTTAGTATTAGATTTTCAAGTAGTTTTAGGTCTAGATAAAGGGTTGGAGTTGGAAGTAGGATTAGGGTAATGTTTTAGTGGTAGGGTGAAAGATACAATTACAATTTGTTTCAGGGTTTGCTAATAATATGGTATAGAACAACATATATTCATTTTGAGTTTATATTTTTGTATAATTTTTAATAGATATTAGTAAACATTTGGTTTTGCGCAAACTTGGAACAACCTCAATATGTTTCTATTTTGATGAAATATATTAATAGAAAATAGATATTAGTAAACATTCAGGTCAATAAATATTCGGTTAATTAATATTGATTTTTCTAGTTTGTAAGTAATCAATAATGGCGCAAACATGTAAATTAAATTAAAATATATTAAAAATGTATTATACAAAGCAAATAGAGTTTTCTATATTATCAAATAATGTTATAAATTTTATATTAATCATATTAAATTATTTTTTAATTAAAATATATGACATCAACTGATTTCTAAATCTTTCAATATATTTTCTTCACCATTCCACTTTGCAAGTTGTTTTTCATTTTTCATTCTTAATTAACAATCATATGTGAAGGGCGACATTATTATTTGTCCTAAAGAATTTACATGTGGCATAACGAAAAATGACATTCTTGTTCTTTCAGCTGGTCCTATATCATTTATGGTTTTTACAAGTGCCAAACCTTTTGATTTGTGTATTGTCAGTGCCAAAGACAATCTTGGTATTTAGATTAAAGAACCTTCGTGTCCTCCAATAATAGGAACTATTTGTGGATTTTAATCCTCAAACTATAATCCAGAGTAACTATCAAACTTAACCATTACATGTGCTCATGATTCTAGTGACATGCTTCTAGGTTTGTAGATAATATTTTGAATATGTCCTAAACCACCATTTACAAGACCCACTTCTATCCATAAATTATAAGTTAACATTACTCTTTCATTCTTACTAATTAATAATTCTATATCAAGCTCATTATGATATCTTCCTTTAGTTGCATTGATAGTTCCAACTTTTGTTGCAATATCATGTGCAATAGGTTGCTTCAAGGAATGTAATTTCTTATTGTTATGGTTATAAACATTATCATTTATGGACAACAAATAAAAATGGTTATAAAAATATTTGTTCACAGCAACAATGATGTTAGTCTTTGTTCTTGACATTAGTAGTTTATACTCATCAATTGTAGGTTGCGCTTCTCTCAATTCTCTCAATAATTGATGAGATTTCTTTGGTTGAATGTTTTATCCATATTTTCTAAATACTTTGTCTAATGTAACCATAGTTTTGAAGTCTTTCCACAATATCTTCACTTTTATATTGATTTCATATGTTGGTTTGTTTCTGTTAGAGTTTTAGGTGACTCTACAACACCCCCAGGATCAAATAAAATACCAAGATAGCTTCCACAAGAGAATGGAAAGATAATTGCAACAAGATGAAAGAATGATATTATTGCTAATGAACATGGTTAAAATGTACATAATATGCTTTCCTATATAGGAAAGGCAATAAGAACTATGATAAGAAGGAGATAAGATATCACCCACACAAGGTGGAATCACATGTCCACCAAAGGCGGATTATCCTCTATTGTGCAATGAAGTATGTCTAACATGTGGAGGATGATAATGTGATAAGTGCACTAAAGGTGGAGAAAACACTTAAAGTGGAATGTGATAACTTCTATCACCACCTGAAGAGGAATTTATCCTATACCATTTTCTAAATAAAGGTGCAAACTCCTAAGTGTCTCAAATGTAAACTAATATGTATGCATTATCCTAAGTAAGCTTAAGTAAAGTGTAATTAGTGAATATTTAATTACACCAACACCCCCCTTAAGTGTAACTTAGGGGGATGCACTTAAAATCACAATGTATGTTTGGTCCTAGATACTAGGCCATGTTAGCTACCCATGTACAATATGCAATTCAAGGTAATGTAATCTCTCATAAAAAAGGGAAAGGGAGAAAACAACATGGGAGAACGCTGCCCTCCAAAAAGAGAGATTAGAACACACAAGAAGCATGGATGAAGGACTCAAGACCCCCCAAGTACTAAATACATCATTTATATACAATCAGTTATTACTTCATAAGAAGGAAAGATGGAGACATCATAGCCCCCCATAATGAATAAGCTCCAATGTTGATGAAGTGTACCTGCAAACAAATGATGATCCAATGCCTAGAAGCAACATGCCTCCCCTTGGGAAGAAACAAGTTAACCAAATGATGAAGAAGCCAATGCATTTCCAAATGAAGGTAGGAAGGAATTATCCAAGTATGCATCTCTGAAGACTCAATAAGTATCTCCAAGCTCATAGAATCGATCACAGAAGCATGATCAAGCTGAATTGTGAAATGTGACAAACAAATTATAGACAGAGATAAATGAATGAAAATATCCAAAGAAGGTGAAGAAGTGTCTTCGACTATGATGAAGTTGTTATCAAAGAGAAGAGAACCCCCCTCTAGGATGTCTCCCAAATATGCAATATGAGACTTAACAAATAATTCTAAAACGTCATCCAAGAACTCATCCCACACTAGAAGATATGAAACACTATGATCATCCTATTGAAGAGTAGAACTCAAGTCCAAAAAAATAGGAGGTGGAAGAGTAGGAATTTAATTTTCCAAAGTTCTCCTCGCATACATGATTCACCCTTGATGGAAGGGTGGGAATTTTAGGAACACCGTCATCATCAACAAAATGTGGAAAGGAATAAAAGCGAGATGCATGATACATAACCATTTTAGCTATGACATCTCTAGTATCCATGTCCCTAATGTAGACATAATCGGGAGTAAACTCAACTATTTTACCTTGTTCCCCATGAGTAATTTGCTAAATTGAAAGGAGATTAGTGGTCAAGGATGGTACAAAAATAACATTATTAAATGTACCATCTCCCATATCAATAGAAAATTTCCCAAAAACCTTCTTGTATGTTTTTTTATCCATAAATATATTTGGATAATTACAATGCTTGATAGAAGACAACATATCCATAGAAGATTACATATGATGAGAGGCACCTGGATCAAGAAGTCATTTCCCACATACAAGATGTGAAGAAGGAATGAGTGATTATCCATGCCTGGTGATGTATATAGAGAGGCTTCCAAATTTTATGAAGAAGGAGGAGATACTGATGAGGTCAGCTTGATGGTTTTCTTTTGAATAATTTGAGTGAGCTTGTCAATCTTCTTAGTGAAACACTTATGCTCATCGTTTCCTTTCTTTTTACAATATGCAAATTTAACCTTCTTCCTTCTAGATGATTCCTCTCTAGAAGAGGCCTTTATCTCAGAAGTGTGCTATGAAAGAGAATCACCACCTTTCTCATGAGTCTTAGGATCCTTATGTTTCTTCTTTCCTTTTCCATTGGAAGCCTTTGGAGTGGAGTCATTTGCAAGAAATGCATGAGACTTTGAAGGATTCAATTGACCCATGTGTGCAAAATTTTATTGTTCCCTTGTGATTAAATTCATCAAGAGAAGAAATTTGGTATGCACTACCAAGAGCATCCATAGTAGCATAGAATGTAGGAACAAAAATTTAATAATCGGGACCTAGCTTTGAGAGAATAGAAAAATCAATTGTTCATACTCTTTAGTAACCCCACAATTAGAAATCTCTAATATAAGACAATTGATTTTAAAGAATAAGTCCTAGATGTTGTCAAAATCATAAGGATTTAGACCTATTAGTTCATTCTCCAACTTGAATTTCCTCAACTTAATTGGCTTACCAAAGAGACTCTCCAAATTATTCCAAATGTCATGAGGATGTTTGCAAGATAAAACATGATACAAAAAATCAGGAGAAATGGACAATATTTGAGTGACATGAGCTTTATCCCTTTGATCAAACCATTTTCTCTTTTTTATAGTAGTTGTGGGTTCTAGATCTATACCAAGATTCATTATATGCAATCTCTCATATAACAAAAAATATCCATTTGATTTTTCCACTCATGATAGTTATATGGAGTGAGGAGTACAACTTTTCGAAAATCCATGATACAATCAAATAGTACAATAGAAAAACTAATTAACTCCTCAAATCATTGATGCAAAATAAAAAACTGAGAACCAAGTATAACAAGTGCCAAAATTGGCCAAAAAAATACCATATGATAAAAGTGCTTAGTCCACTCACAATGGCTACAATATGATAGCATAAATGAGAATTAGACAAAAAATCATGCACGTTAAAAAAATATGATGCTTGAAAATGTGTTCATATGAGCCTAAATAGAGCCTTAGAATTTCAAAACTCAAGATTGGATAGGTACAGTGATAAAAAATTGTGATTTATGGAAAATTTGTGCACCAAAATTAGGGAAATAACACCACCACAAGAAAGCTCATGATTTTCTACCCCAAATAAAAAAATTCTTGAAAAAGGAGTCAAAATGAGCAAGTTACGAGCCTTCAAAGTTGGACAATAAAATAAAAAATTCAAATGGTGAAGGGGTAGAAAAGTCAACCAAGTGCTGACATTAGCGAATAATGAGCTTAAATTTGAAGGTGATATTGCCACCATGAAAAAGACAACTTGCCTCAAAAATGAGATTCAAATTGACATCAATTTGAACTGCAAAAATGATGATGTCACTTTTTTGCTAATGATGGAGGTTCCTGATTGTATGCAAAGAGCTATTGTGGCTCTAGGGTGATGTGGTGATGTATGTGTTGATTATACACAGTGATGATGTGGCACACTACCATGTCTCCCTACCTGATTTGTTGGATATACTGATTAGGATGTTGACTCTGTCTAATGTCGACTACAAATTGATGTATGTTCTGACATGTGTCTATCTCATATTCAATGTGTTTCACTGTGCAAGGGTCACATGTGTAGGAGTTAAGGAAAAATTAAGGCAGGCAATTTTACCGGTGGTGGAGCTATGGGGTTGGTGCTTCTGATTGCCACCACTGGGGGGTGACAATGGGAATTATCCCACATGCAAAGTGTGGGTACCATTTGGAGTCTTTTCAAAAACCAACACATAGCAGATTTGTAAGCAACATGTGGTTGGTAGCATGTAGATGGTAATTTCCTATGGTAATCAGAAGTTGTTGACCATTCCAAATATTACTGTTATCAATATTATTCAAGAGCTATGGTCTTTTCCACTGATCACTATACACAAATATATATTTTGGTTGTCAGTAATTGATTTACAGGTTGAGGCTTGGAACTGCAAAGGATGTAGTGATCTGGAAATAACCTACTCTCTCTGTGAAAATACAGTAGTAGGGGTTTGTATGACCCCTACAACAAATATATTTTGAAGAAAATAAACCAAAACCTAAAAAATAATTAGATGTAGAAACAATTATTTCTCTGACCAAATCATACCATCAGTATACAAGTTGGCCATATGACTCACTTGTGCAATATTTTTTTGCCTCAAATTTGACTTTTTCCCAATATAGGCAAATTTATAGTCAATTTTTACTGAAACAACCGCTTAGACACAATGTTGATGCCTAAATAGCCTTATTTTGCACCCACAATAGAATCGAGACAAATTTTATACTCTCTAGAAGAAGTCTTCACACCTAGAGTTCTCTAATACCATGTTATAGTTTTAGGTGACTCTACAATACCCCCAAGAATAAATGAAAGACCAAGATAAATTCCACAAGAGAATGAAAAGACAACTACAACAAGATACAAGAATAATATTATTGATAATAAACATGATTAAAATGTACATAATATGCCTACTTATATAGGCAAGGCAGTATGAGACTATAATAAGGAGGAGATAATATATAACCCACACAAGGTGGAATCACATATCCATCAAAGGTGGATAATCCTCCATTATGAAATGAAGTAGGTGCAAAATGTAGAGGATGATAATGTTATAAGTGCACTAGAGTTGGAGACAACACATAAAGTGGAATGTGTATAACTAATATCACCACCTAAGTGGAATTTATCCTACACCATGTACTAAATAAAGGTGCAAACTCCTAAGTATCTTAAATGCAAACTAATATGTATGCATCATCCTAAGTAATCTTAAGTAAAGTGTAATTAGTGAATATTTACTCACACAAACAATCTCTAACTAAAGGAAACTAACCTAGATCTCCAAATAATGTCATATGCATTCATAATAATAATATAAAGATATTTTCCAATATTATATAATAAAAATATATAAATGTATTTCATTTAAATTTAACTTATTATAATATGAAATGTTTGTTATAATTCATTGTGATTGTGCATACACTTGCCAAGTTTATGTCTACATTTTTTTGGAAAGCATGATGAAGTTGAGAATCTATGTTCTATAGTAATATCTCTCTAGTGAAGTTCATTTCATTGATCAAAATATATTTGACATGTGATATTTCTTCTTGAAAAGTTGTTAGTCTTGTTCCTTCTAGTTGAGTACATTTTTTTATTGATATTCTTAAGTTAGAATGAGTTGTGGATGCAACAATGTTGAATTTGCAACTCTAGTTGGTACAAGCAAAAGAAGGGGAGATTTATTATGTGTTGATGTATTTTTTAGACCTTCATTGATCACACCAATGAGATATGAATTTCTCATCCTCATTGTTCCTTGAATTATCATATACAATGACACCTCATTCCATTCATATGATAACATCATATAATTATGTTTACTACTTTTTGTTGTTTGTCACTCAAGCCTCATGGTAGATATTTTATGGTATATCATCATGTATAAGGCATTAATTTATTGAGTTGTGTATTCATTACCTTTATATTTGTTATACCAAGCTATTTTTCTATCAAAATCCCTTCTTCCCAACATATCTATATATGTGTTACATTAGCTAACCATGATGTAGTCTAGATATGATTTCTTATTCATGATCTATATTGTTTCCTTGAATAATTTCACTATCTTCAATTTTAGAATTAGTAATATTTTCACTATTTTTTCCAATTATTCTGATTAAGTAAAAACAAGTTTTACAAGGACCCGAAACCTTTACAAAAGTTTTATAGATATTCAATAGAGTTCAACAACATCTGTGTCATAGCACCAAAATAGGAAAGCAAAAACATCTAGCTAGCAAACAGCCTAACCAAAAAAGTCCCACAGATAAACAGAAAAGACATGGACAACAAAAAAGGATAGAACCAAAAAAAGACAGCTACATGCCCTCCACAAGTTCCTGGGCCTGAATGACCATATTTTTTCCTATTATTGTTAGCTCCACATGCCATAGGCTTTAATTTAATGACTCCCAGTTTAATTTTATGTAGTCATTTCTATTGGAAATATCTTTATCTATGTCATGAGACGGTTTGTAGAGAAATAATTCTGACAAAACATAAATAAATAAAAATTCAGAATCACAAGAATAATTGGATAAAACCCTTGGAAACACTCTAACAATGACTACTTTTTCCCTAAGATCCCATTCACTATCTCTTCTCCATATAGGATTATATATCCATGATCTAGCTTAATCAACGAGTGTGACCTATATGACAAACTTCTAGAATGAAGCCTATGTTATATACAGTGTCATTTGCATGAAACATTATTTTTGCCCTGAACCCACATCTACACTACTATTGACCTCACTTTGAGTTCACAAGTGTTGACAACTTGGTTTTCATGTTACTAACTTAGGTTTGCAGGATTTTAATTGTTTAAAAAAAAATTTGTGGTATTTGAGTGTTTCAACTCTTAGATTTTTGACAGTGATTAATTTTTACGAAAGTATATGTTGTCAATTTTTTTTCTAACCATAGAGAGTCAACGTCTGCGCAAACTGACACCCCTGTAGACTCGAATTTTTTACCTGAACTGGATTTCCTACATTGGTAATATCAGGTATTATTTTTTGACACGTACATATTTTAGTTCTATTATTTGTTGTCTAAATCAACATTTCTGATGACTTGCATTTCTGCAAATTATTGTATTTGCGTGATTCAGTGTCTTTGCTTCATTTTATATTTCTAGATATTTTGTAAAATTTTCCTAATGACTAACATTGGATGTAGATTTTTCTCGCATGTCAAAGACCAAAAATTAAACTACTAATAGTGATCTTGCATGCTTTTCTTTCTTTATTAATTATCTTTGCATCTTTATTAATTTAGTCGCATCTAGGTTTTAAGTAATTGTCAATTTGGAAAGAACAACTTGTATCTTGTGTACTTGGAGAAACCTTGTTGGTGGAGGTACTCCCTTCAAGATGTCTTATTTTGGCTAGATTTAAAACCCAATAATTATGTGATGAAAATATAGAAAAACAATTATCCTCTCCCCTTGCCTTCACAAACTTTGGGTGTAAGAGAAAATTGCTCATATATTTTCCTCTAGTGAGGCCTTCTTAGAGCTCCCACTAGTCAAAGTAATGACCTCAATTTAGTAAATACCCTGATCAATAGATAAATAAAACTCTGAGAAAATTCTAGTCTTATCCTGCCAAGCTTGGACGATGTGTATGGATGATAGCTCAGATCGGGTGAATAGTGCCTAAGGATCCAACGTGGTCAAGTAGAGACTTAATTATCCCACACAAATACAAACATATTGGGGGTATGCCACATACCTTACTATAGTTTAGAAGAAACCTTTTCAACCTTGAAATATTTACTTTTAGTGCAAATGGATTGCATCATCCCTTGAAGTTACTCACTACGTGTACTCCCATGGTTGTGAGTTGTAAGGTTTTTGGATGTCATCACCAAAAATTGGGAAAGCCCCAAAAGGGCTCCCCTACTCATCCATTCCTTGAAGGCATGCTGAAGTGTATTATTTTACCATCATCTCTGGATGGGATTACCTCTTTTAAGAGGGAAAAAACACATGAGGGTCAATATTATCAAGTTCATAAATTTATTTCCATGTATGTGTTCCTACAAGTGGTATATTGAAACCTTGACCTTAGGTAGAATGTGCTTGAATGATGTTAAGGGTTGTGAAAATCATTTTTGAAAGACATTTTGAAGCTTATACATTTACTATTTTAAATTTTTTTGTGACCATTCTTACCATTGAATAAAACTATTTAGACCCAGTCAAATCTTGAAACTTGACAAATTTTGCTTCTACCCAGATCGACGTTTCCATGTGTGAATCCATGTTTATGCTCATCGACTTATGTGATGGATAAATTGTCATTTTTGCCTCTCAGATCTGAGACAAATTCATTTCCATTGGTAAACTAATTTTTGAGCTAGGTTTGTCCTGCGGATTGGCGCTTGTGCAAATCAACGCCTCCAACTAGGAACAACATTGCCACAAAATTCCAGAGAGAAATCCAAGCATACCATGATATTGCATTTTTGAACCCTTCTACTGACCATCAAATCAAAATTCCAAGTTTTTTCTGAAATACCCTAAAATTATTATAAACCTTTATCTAATGTCTGATTCGAAAAAACATAAGAAGGTGAAAATCTAGTTACCTCTCGTATATAGACAAAAGAAAGACACTAATAATATTACCAAATAAAACCAACACATCTGTATCATTCTAAAAATTTAGCACCCATAATTGGATGTCTTTTAGGGCCTATTAACCCCATTTTGGTGATTTCAAGATTTGACTATCAGTTATGCCTACTTTTTCTCTTTGTCCTAGCTTCTTTTCCACATTCCCCAATATGTCTCCACCCTTCCCTAGGAATTTTTACCTAGGGGTAAGGTCAAAATTTGACTTCACCCCATATAGGTCTGCCTTGTTTGGGCCCAGATCCTGATGTCGGGATCTTTCTACTATGTCTTTTTCATTTCTTTATTTGGGTCATCCTGCCCGCATTTGAATCTCAAAATTAGTATGAAATGATGCTCTATTGCCTAATTTTGCATCATAAGAACACATACGAGAAGCAAGACAAGAAACCAAAATTATCAAGTGGTTGTGCAAGATTATGCAAGTATAGGCATTGAAGTATTCAAGTGGTGAAGGAAAGGCATCCATCCAAGGTCTCCAAGTCTTCTTGCTAGCTCCATTCAAGAATATCAATCTCCTTCCTTTGATGCAATATTTCTCTCCCATGATGGCCAAGTAGAGAGCTTCTCAAGTGGTGCAAGAATGTTCCTTCTTCAAGTGGCATAACTAAATTCATTATTTAGAGATGATGATTATGGATATCATGCATTGGTGAGGACATCCTTGATCTTCCCACATCTTCATTCCAATTTTAAATGCAATCATCTTCATGAATTTTTGCAATTGCTACATCCCTTCATGAGGTTTTATACAAGGTGAATCAAACATTTACCTTCCTTTCCTTTTCAGATTTGCATTCTACTTGTCAATTGCAAGGTTAATTCCTAAACTGGGGCTTGACTAAGGAAAGCCCCTCATCCATAAATAATTTCCTTTCTTTCTATGTGTAGGAACAAGTTTTGGGATCTATAGAGTTGGATTAAGGCATTTTTGAGGAAATCCCAGAGATTGGAATCAGAAAGTACACAGTCACCAACAAAGGGGTGTAGTTGAGAATCTTGACTTGTACCTTAAAATTTGACTTGTTCTTGGAGGCCTCAGATTTTCACAGTTGGAAGTTATAGGTGCCAAGGTTCCAGATCCAAAACTATTTCAGTCTATGACATCACCGTGGCTGTAAATTGTAGTTTCAAGTCTCATAATCTCCTAATTCCTTCCAAGGTGGACAAATATTTCTTCCTTCTTGCATTTTTCTTTTAGATCTATTATTGCATTATTTATCGTAG
This sequence comes from Thuja plicata, assembly GCA_018584345.1. NCBI lineage: Eukaryota > Viridiplantae > Streptophyta > Pinopsida > Cupressales > Cupressaceae > Thuja > Thuja plicata. The sequence goes on from MU225206.1 coordinate 702,856, forward strand.
TTACTTTCCAGATCTGTACTTGTTCATTAATCTATTAGTCGAATGCATTAATTCCTTAATAGCGGAAATAGGTCTTATCCTCCTCCCTTTGCATCTAGGTTTTTCATTTGCATCCCTTCATCTTGGGCTATGCTAATCAAGCTTAGATACAAAGAGTTTGGGTTTTTCTATTTCCCAATGTATACCATAGGACCATGGTGAGTGATGTCTACCTTAGCATTGCTCACCATTTTCCCCTATACATTTTTGTGAACTCGTTGCTTGCATGTATATTACCTTTTGATTTGATATGTGGATGATCTTTACATTATATGATTGATTTCACACCTATAAATTTTGGTGAACCCATGATACCTTCTTTTGATGTGATTGTTGGATGCTCCTTTTGTGTGAATCATTTATGCATTTGATATCTAGATCTTGGTTGTATGTGTTTACATCATTTTGCTACAATTTATGAATTTGGATATCTTCTTAATCAAACAATACACTAATTCTTTTAATCTTATAATTGGTTTAGATCTACATTACTATTTTTTTTTACATGACATTAGATCTCCTAGTTTTAATCACACATCTTTTCATTTCCCTTTCATTCATTTCTTGCATGAGCACTGTTACTTTGAGTCCTTCATATAGTATTCTAGTTAGGAGAAGTCGTAGACATATGGTTTCCTTTAATCTCGGGTATTATTTCTTTCCAAATCTTAGTGAAACCAACATGCATAACAATGAACTTACCCCATCTCTTGATAATAATTCTTCCCACTCCTCTCATGAATGAAGAGGAGGCCTTAAGATTTTCTCTAGAGCAAATCAAAAATCTCTCCACAGACATGGACAAATTTGAACATTTGTTAAGTTAAGAACAATATAATCCTAAAGCTTTATCCTCAATTTGTGGTTCAAATAAATACATGCAAAATGATGAACATGGTATTGATTTACTTCATTCTTTATGTCGTATTGTTTATACAAATGTGAAGCCCATTCAAGAAGTTACTCAAGAGATAGGATACACTGAACCTCCTACTAGTGTTGAAATTTCCAATCCTATTTCCACTTCAATTCCCTCCATTCCTAATTATGCTCCACCTATCATCCCAACTTCCTTTCAACCTTCCAATCCTATTCATGTGAGCCTTCCTAATGCTAGTGCTCCTCCTTTTCCTTCAAGTATGCCAAGTGTTTTATTGCCTTCAACCATTCCCACTTATCATAGTGTGCCCTTTTCATATTCCACCATTCTCTCTATGTCCAAAAACATGCCAAATATTGTTGTAATTAATGGGAAGTGTGTACTGAGAGGGGAGGGGTGAATCAGTACCTCTAAGACTTTTGTATCTTTTAACCTTTATCCTTTAATTTATCAAATTTTTATCAAACCATCTATTCTATACTATCTTGATGTAAGATATATCAATTAATAAACTTAACCATACATGTGAACATTCATAGAAACATTCATGAAATTAATTGACACATAACACAAGATATGATATCGCAGAAAAATCCTGTTAGGAAGTAAAAACTGCGGTGGGGGTGGCACCCACAAATTCTTCACTATCTACAGATTGGAAGGGGTCAGTTAAGGCTTACAATTTGATCACTTCTGATGATCTACTAGGTTAAGAGTATCTAAGGAGACTTGTTAAAGTCTACTCGGTTAGAGCTTTAGCAACACTATTGAGTGTGCACTCGGTTAAGAGATTTATAGTTGGACTGTTAAATCCACCTTCCTTGAAAGGATTTTTACACTTTGCTTCACTTGTTAGAATGATAGAAAATTACAATTTGACCTGGTGTATGCAATCTCCTATTTCTAATTATAGATCCATTTAATTTTACTTGAATAAGTATATCACCTAATGTGATTGAATAATACCTCTGATGCTCGGTAGTCTCTGTTCTTGGTTCTTGATAACCAGATTCACCTTTTTTTGTTATGGTTCATGAAACTTTCAATCTGATCCATTAATGTGCTCATATGCTTCATTCATCCTCCTCTCATCTATTCACATCATCTCATAATGAATTATTGCATCATCTATTTATAAGATATATTGACCTAATCAAGTTTCACTTAAAACAATGTTAACTCTAAGATCACAGGTTTACAACTTTACCTTGATCTCCTAGTCTATGTGTTTTAAATCAGTTAGACTGATTAAAGAACTTACATTTTTGTTTCATGTCCCTAAAGAAATGGTTTTAAAAAAAAATCAAGACTCTATAAATATAACATGGCTGTTTTCTCTGATGTGGAAATCAGATCCACTTTTTGCGGGCTGCAACTGACTTTCGGTTTCTGTCGGTTGGTTATGCTCTGAAGACAATTAGATTGATTTTTTGTGTTCCTTCTTGAAATATCTTTCAGGTTCCTCTATGACTATTCTTTCATTTTGAACTATGACCTACTTGTCGGGTTCCTCTTTATCCTTTCTATTTTGCAATCTCAGTTTACACACAAAATTGTATTGTCAGTTTTCTTTGTACTTAGCAGTTTTTGGTGATCTCTTATATCTGCATTTTTGGTTTTCTCTTTGTCCTATCTTTTGGTGTATGCTTACCGAAAGTGTTCTTTGCATACCAATGGAAAATTAATGTCATAAATCTCCCCCTTTGACATTAGCATCAAAAACTCATATGTGCAAAATACTAACAAAATGTTAAGTATGTACAACATATATAATCCTTAGTCATTTCATGACTCCCCCTATGTATATGTCGGTATATCATTATTTTCCCTTTTTTTTCTTGTAGTACTGTATAGTTTCCTATTTGTACATATCATTCCCCCTTTTTTGATATTAAGGGAAAAGGTGTATACCTTATAGCTTATCAAAAATGTGAGAGTGTGAAGACTTCATGTCTTCCATCATCTTATCTCATTGGTCCTTTAGGTTCTCTAGAGTCATGTGCTCAAGTGTAATCTTTGTGTGCATATCATAGATGTTGTCTGCTACAAAAATCTCGGGATTTTCTATCAGTTGTCTTTCCAAACTGATATGTTGTTGAAGAAGTGTTAGATTTGGTAGAAGTTGAGCTTGCAACTCGGTGACCTCTTCCCTAAATTGTGTTTCTGCTTCCCACAGTTCTTTCCTTAACCTTTTTGTTTCAATAATCTCTTCATAATGCAACTTAATTGCATTGTCTCTGGTGGTTAAGCTTTTATCACTATTACCTAGATCTAAATCTAACTTTGCTATGTTTTCACTATGCTCCTTAGTGAATTTCTCCAGTGTGCTTAGTTGTTGAATCAAGGAAATAGCTTCAGAAATAATAGGATCTAATTCACTTATGAATTCTAAAAGCTTTACCTTGTTTACGACCACTTCCTAGCTGATTTTCTCAGCAAGTTTCTGCTGGTACTTCTACTCTTCTCTCTCTTCAATTTCCTTCTTTGCATCAATGTTCTTTGTTGTAATGGCTTTTATGAGAGTGGCTAGTTGATCAAGTATTGGTTTATTCTGATCAACATCAACATCAGGTACAATCTGGTGCAAGATGTACCTTGTATTTTTTAGTACCATGGAGTCTTGGTGTTGCTTCCTCAGCTTCTCCTATAATGCCTTCCTCTGGCATATTTCACCGTATTCCTTTAGTGCTTCATAGTCAAGTGTGGTTGGGTCACATTTGGGGATCTCAATGATTTCATATAAAGTGACTTCCAACTTACTCTTTTTGGATTTCTTCTTCTTCTTCTGAGTTTCACTTGAGTGTAGAACCATAGCCATCTTCTCGGCTTTGTCTGTGGTACTTGCTGAAGTGACTTGTGGTGTTGCCTCTTTTTTCTTCTTTGTTTTAGTGTCAACTTGTTGGTTTTCTGTAGACATCTCCACATCAACCTTTACATTATCGATAGAAACTTTTTTGGTTTCCTTAGAAGTGCCATATTTAGGCTTAGTTGCCGATTTAGGTTCAGGGATGGATTCGGGCTCGCGAATCAGGTTCGTGGATTCGTGAAAAAAAAATTGTCATTTGGGTTCGTAAGGATTTGTGAGTGTGTGTGTGAGTGTGTGTGTGTGTGTGTGTATACAAAAAATAAGATAAATATACATAATTCTAAAACTAAATCATTTCATAGTATGAATCTATGACGGTTGATCATTGATCAATGCCAAATCTCAAAGATTCAAAACATCAAAATTAAATCATAACATCAATTCAAGTATTATTGTTTGAAGTTCAACTAATGGATTAATAATTTATTGATATTCTCTTCTTCATCATCATCATCTTCTATATGGAGCCTAATAAGAGTCGAAGGTTAATTTTTCCCCACTTTTATTAGCGTAGTTTCCACCCCAAATTACTAAATGGGGGTTTGGGGGAAAAGCCCCCAAGATGGGGTCAAGGGGCAGCGCCCCTTGTATGCTCCCTATTGTAGTACAGGGCAAGGTCGAGGGACAGCGCCCCCATGGGGGTTTTTGGGGGCAGCACCCCCAAAAGCTCAACCGACTTTAATTATTTTACAAAGGCTCTGAGAGTTATTTTTCAAGGCAAAAAAATGTCTTAATTTTACCACTTTACATCTTGGCTGGCCATGGGATCCTTATGGATTCGCCCAGGTCTGCGCGGGATCCTCAAATTCCCTACCCGATCCGTGATGGATCTGGGCAGGGTCCTCATTTAGACCTGTGGATCCATCTAGATCTACGGGCCACGGATCCATCCGGACCCACAGGCCAAAAAGAGGACCCTGCTCGGATCCATCATGGACCGGGTCGTGAATCCAGACCTGTAATAGACCCAGACCCAAATCAGGGGGCTACTGCATGAATCCAGTAACTAAGTATTTAGGTTTTCCTCCTTCATGGGTGTCCTTATGCACTTCATTTTTCTTTGTCTATGCATCCTTCTTAGTTGTGTCCCCATCTATTTGCTTTGATTCTCCTTTTGTAACCTTGTCAGTTTCAATTATAGTATGAGTGTCTCTGATATCCTTCTGATCATTGGTGTGGTATTTCTTTCCTTCTTCCCCTGCATCCTTGAGAATTCTTGAATCTTTATCAAGTGACTTGTCTCTTTCTTGCAGTATATTGATGGCTTGCATCAATATTGGCATGTTTCCTAGTGTGTTCACCTGTGAAGTATCAAATGTTGTGTCCTTCTCATCGGTCTTGTCCTTTGTAACAGTGACATCTTAATCCTTTTGTATTTCTTCTATTGGGTCATGGGTTATGTTGATGACTATGTTGTCCATTGCGGTGTTTGGCCATATTTCATCTGTAACTTCCACATTCTTGTTTCCGGTTGTGTTCATTTCTTCTTTATCTAACTCAACTGATGTGTCATCTTCTGCATCTTTGATTATGATGTGTTCTTGAGTTTCCTGATTATCATCTTTCTGTTGCAGGTCTTTTTCAAGGCTAGCTTCCTCAATAGTTCTATTGAGTATTTTACTCCACTTTTTGTGACTTTCTTGTTTGAGCTCTATAAGCCTCCCTTTAAGGAATTTTTAGGCTCTCAACTTGGGTGAGAACTCCATTTTATGGTTCTCCATCATCTCATCCATTTCTTCCCTCTTGGATTTAGGAGGCATAAGAGAAACAAGTACTCTTTCCCTTATCTCCTTTTCATTCTTTAATGCAAATGTCCATCTGGCATATAATCTATCCAAGAGTTCCCTTGGTACATTTTTACCTTTTAATTGAATTGGTACATACTTGAATTTTTACATCTTTGCAATTATGGCATCTTCAACTTTGTTTTGATCTTTTGGATCAAGTTTTAGCCATCTTTTGATCTTAGAATCTGTAATAGATCCTAAGTTTGCAATAGATTTACATACCTCATCAATGCTTTCTGGAACCTTAATCTTTTCTTCTTGAACACCTTCATCTTGTTTGGTGTCCTCAATGTCTTCCCTTGTTTGAATGAACCTTCTTCTCTTTGATGACCATCTTTTCTGTGTGGCTGATTTCCTCTTGTAGGTTCTAATGTTTCCTTTCTTCAAGGGTGAAGGACTTGAGTCCTTAGCTATTTGGCTTCTTTTTCTTGAAGAAGATGTGGTTCTTGGCTTCTTTTCTAGTGGAAGAGGTTGTGAATCTAACTCTGTGGCCTCAGAGTCATTCTTTTCTGCACCTTCACTGATGGGTGACTAGCCTTCGATCTCTTCCTCCTTGTCAACTTCTTCTTCATGTTCAGTTTCTTGTATTACCGAAAATATTTTATTTAGATTCTTGACCATTTTATCCTTTTTCCTATCAATTTTCGTTACAACCAAGCCAGATTTGATTCTTGATTTGGCCTCCTCATAAGTTCCAAACTTTGGTTGTTTCTTTTCTAATGGTTCATTTATCAATGCATCGATTGCCTTGGATGATTGATCAATATTTACCTCATATTCTAGAGGTTGTAACCATGTTTTCCTTGGTACAATAGGTTTGATGTATGTGTGGTCAGTGTCAACCATGAAACATATATCATCTTTGAATTTCTCTATAATTTGTTCAGGGATCCTAACCCTTTTCTGCATTCGGTCCTTGAATCCTACAAAGTATTAATCCATGACTATTTCAAAGTTGTCTCCCAGTGATGTTATGTATTCCCTGATCTCCATGGTGAATGGTTTTGTGGTATCCCATTTTACATCTTCTACTAATGGAAATGTTTCTTGAAAGTAAAAGAAAATGCACATGATAAGTGAACCAAAATTACATGTATTTGTATTAGCATTTGTTATAGTCTTCAATTTTTCTTCTAGCTGGCTCAGTAGAAGTGCCGAAAAATCCAACTGAGTACCTTTCTTTACAATCTTATAGGCTATATCTACTGCACCGGATGCTATGTTGTTCATCCTTCTCTCTTGGAAGAATTTATAGCCTAGAACACATTATCTGAATTTAAGTTCATCATTGGTTATAGTAGATACCTTCAGTCCTCTGCTATCACACTTTTCTCCAGTGTTCTTCTCAATCTCAGCCTTGGGTGGATGTTTCAATGCTTTTACCTTTTCGTTTATAGGGTAACTAGTGACTGCATGGATAACATCTTGGGTTATCATCTTAGGCTCATCCAGCCATAGCTTTTGATTGTGCATTCAACTTAGTACTAACTGAATCCACTCAGTTTTGAATGCCTTCGGGAACAATAGGGCATTGGTGAGCCCTTTCACCTCTATGTGTTCATGTTCATCTTTTATGGATGCATCTTCATTACACAGCTTCTTGTAAGCTTGTTCCACTTCTAAATCACCAATTTTTGTAATCTTGCAGTGGATGTAAGCTCGCACATATTCGATGAGAAAAACCCTAGATGGTATTCGCAAGAATGCTCCATCATTGTCAGGTTGTGAAGCAACCTTAGGGTAAATCTTGTAATGTAGCTCCTCACATACATAATTCTTGACAATTTTAACCTCATCCTTCTTGATGTTCTTTTGTTTGGTGGTTCTTGAGGTCGTGGCCATTGTTTCAGAGAATTTAAGGCATTTCAAAGAATTTAAGGCTTTTGGAAAATTGTGTAAACAAAGTTCTCAGTTGTCGTAGAAACTTATTGTTTACACCTGCAGTGATCACTAATCTATTGGAGTACTCTGGGTCGAGTTGAAGTCGCTCTGTGATGATTTTTTTGTTTGCACAATTTTTCGCTCTTGTCTCTCTGCTCTAGTCGTGGTGAAGAATAAAACCCTTATGTCGCCCTTTATAATCATTTTCCCTAAAAAGTTAGTCATTAATGCTCAACCACTCCTTATTGTGTGAAGATGGAGTTTGTCGATTAAAGCATTAACTTCTCTCTTTGGTGACAACGTGATGTTTTGGGGTGGTCATTTAACTCTTTTATTTTACCAACGCATTTTGGTGTTGTGTGCAAATAACTTATTCACTTTTCTTGATTACTGACGAGTCTTGGTTTATACTAGAAACTTTTCTTTCTCATGTTAACTAATGCTTCTCGGTAAGTGTAGGTAGTTTCAGCTTTGAGCATATACCGATGGATTTTGGTATGTATGCCTGATAGAATAGTTATCATAGATTTAAACAAGTAATACCATGATGCATCTTTACATATGCTAATTTGGCATTTTATCAACATATTATGGAACTGATGTAAAATAATACATAGTATAATGCAGTTTCATACTTACTTGTTTTGCTTATGTGGGGGTGGTGATGTCACCAAATCCATTGGATAGGGTGTCACCATTTGCATTTCTCAGTCCAGCTTCATCATTTTTTGAAGCTTTTCTCCACATTTTGTCTCGATCTCTGGACATCTCCAATGGTGTTTCCATTGGGATATGTGTTGGTCTTTGTCATTTGGTCTCTGCATTCTTTCTTGAGATGACCAACTTTATGACAGTGTAAGCATGCCATTCTGGGGTTAGTCTAGCCTCTAGACTTTCTTGTCCACTGTCTCATATAGTTTTCATCTATGTGAACAAATCTTCCACATGTTATACAATTTTTCCAAGTATTTTAATCTCATACATACTGGTTACCAACTCTTTGGTTGATAGGGAGTTTCTTGACCTTTAGGCTTCCATGCTTGCCTTTTCTTTTTCCAGCATTCAAGAGTTGTGTTCCCATTCATTTTGCATGTAGGACAGTATTTGTCCATGTAGGTTTCCTTCTTTGGTTGTTTTATCTCATACTTACATTCATATGCTTTATGTCCTTTCTTGTTACATTTATAACAAAATCCTATGAATGAAGATGTTGATTTAGGAATACCTATCATTTTGCCTCTGTATACATTTGATGTGTGGCCTTTCTTTCCATAGTAATTCTATGTCAGCTTTCTTGGTCTTTGATTTTCATAGACATTCTTTGGATCAGCTTGATTGGGTGATTCTCCATTCTCGGTAAAGCCTAGACTGGTGTTGTTGTTGACTCTTCGTTGTCCTTCAAGAAAATCATCCATTCTTTTATTTATTTCTTCATCTTTCTTGATAACTTCATTATGCTACTTCTGAATTCTTATTTCATGTTTCAACTTTTCATTCTCATCCCTTAGCTCACCGATACCTTCTATTCTTTCAATGAGTTCAACATTCATTTTTTTTTCCTCTTGACTCATAAGAATAATTTGATTTTTGATCTCATGTTGATGCTCTATAAGCCTTTTTATTTCAGACTCTTTCTCTTGTAGCTTTTTTGTAATCTTTCTTCTATCATCAATAGCTAGTGTTCTTTCTTTCTCATCTTGTCTAGCACTATTCATGACATTAATCATTCTTACCATCTGTGTATCTTGACCGATTTGCAGAGTTTTAACTTTTCCAGCCAGATGTTGATTGATTTCAATTAGGCTTGTGATTCTCTCTTATGATGTGTCTGATGCTTTTCTTGTAGTTGATCCTAGAGACTCAAAGAAATCTAGTATCTCTTCCTCGTGATAATCTATTTCATTACAGTGAGTTTCCATAATATTTGTTTCATCTAACAGTTGTCTCATATTGATTCTAGATTCTTTATACTGCTCATAGAAGATCTGAATTTCTAGCTTCTTATTCTCAATACTTTTGTCAAGTCTATACTTCTCCATTGTATGATCTTTTCTCTTTAGCCTTTAATCTTTTCCAAAGAAGAGACTTAGCTCTGATACCAATTGTTGGAATTAATGGGAATTGTGTACTGAGAGGGGAGGGGTGAATCAGTACCTCTAAAACTTTTGTATATTTTAACCTTTATCATTTAAGTTATCAAATGTTTATCCAACCATCTGTTCTATACTACCTTGATGTAAGATATATCAATTAATAAACTTAACCATACATGTGAACATTCATAAAAACATTCATGAAAGTAATTGACACATAACACAAGGTATGATATCACAGAAAACTCTTGTTAGGAAGTAAAAACTGTGTTTGGGATGGCACCCACAAATTCTTCACTATCTGCATATTGGAAGGGGCCGCTTAAGGCTTACAATTTGATCACTTCTAATGATCTACCTGGTTAAGAGTATCTATGGAGACCTGTTAAATTCTACTCGATTAAGAAATTTAGAAAAACTATTGAGTGTGCACTCGGTTAAGAGATTTATAATTGGACTGTTAAATCCACCTTCCTTGAAAGGATTTTTACACTTTGCTTCACTTGTTATAATGATAGAAAATTACAATTTGACCTGGTGTATGCAATCTTCTATTTTTTATTACAGATCCATTTAAGTTTACTTGAATAATTATATCACCTAATGTGATTGAATAATACCTCTGATGCTCGGTAGTCTCTGTTCTTGGTTCTTGATAACCAAATTCACCTTTTGTTGTTATGGTTCATGAAACTTTCAATATGATCCATTGATGTTCTTGTATGCTTCATTCATCCTCCTCTCATCTATTCACATCATCTCATAATGCATGATTGCATCATCTATTTATAAGATAAATTGACCTAATCAAGTTTCACGTAAAGCAATGTTAACTCTAAGATCACAGGTTTATAACTTTACCTTGATCTCCTAGTCTATGTGTTTTAAATCAGTTAGATTGATTAAAGAGCTTACATTTTTGTTTCTTGTCCCTAAAGAAATGGTTTTAAAAAAAAATCAAGACTATAAATAGAACATGACTATTTTATCTGATGTGGAAGTCAGATCCACTTTTTGCGGGCTGCAACTGACTTTCAGTTTCTGTCAGTCGGTTATGCTCTGAAGTCAGTTAGACTAATTTTCGATGTTCCTACTTGAACTATCTTTTGGGTTCCTCTATGGCTGTTCTTTTTGTTTTCACTATGACCTACTTTTCGAGTTCCTCTTTATCCTTTCCATTTTGCAATCTTGGTTTACACACAAAATTGTGTCATCGATTTTCTTTGTACTTAGCAGTTTTCAATGATCTCTTATATCTGCATTTTCGGTTTGCTCTTTGTCCTGTCTTTTGGTGTATGCTTACCAAAAGTGTTCTTTCCATACCAATGGAAAATTAATATCATCGAATACTTCCAACACATCAAGAAGAAATGAATTTGTTTTAAATGAAAATTGGAGCAAAATCCTAATTTCCACAAAAATAAGAATGAGGCAATAAACCTTTTTCCTCAATATAAAGTCACTTTCCCAAAAATGGACTTTATAAAATCACTTATAAATATTAAAATAAAACTAAATAATTCCTAGAAATCCCTTAGGAATAAATAAATCAATTCCAATTAAAAGGATTTTGACTATGACAAATTTTCTGGAAAATAAAAATAAATGCTTAAACATTATCATTTAATTAAATCTCATCCGCAACGAATGCAAGAAATCTAAATGCATAGACACGCAACTAGTTTATCAAAAATTTGTATAAAATATGGATTTACCATCATATACCAGAGGGATAAAATATGACAATAAGATGCATTGCCCATACAGGGATGATATTGGCTCAATAATGAATGGCCACTGAAACTATCTTGTTTGCCACTATCAGGGATATAAACACACTCAAATTTTGCAGCTCGGGTAGAATGATGTCTGGTATCTATTCACTAAAACACACACACATCAAGTGCATTTTCTCACAATATAAATAGCCAAAGAACATATATAATAATAAAATACCTAATGTAACACTGACACTCTAGTAACGCGATCAGACATATAGAATGTCGTGGCACTAGTTGTTCTATTTTCTACTCTATGTACATATCATTTAAATAAACATCCCATTCAAATTAAAAATTTCATTTAAATATAAAATATTAAAATAATCATTTACGAGCATATGAACATATATTAGTGAAATTCAACAACTGGAATATCCAACAACAAATAAGGCACAATGTAATAGGGAATCCAATAAAATCACCTTGATAACATAATCCATAGTCTCGAACTCAGTATTACTCAATCCTAACATTATATGTACAACACTTGAAAGTAGTAAACATTTTTTTAATTTCCTTTATGCTAAATAAATTTTGAACTTGTGTTGTGCAGACCTAAGGGGTTGGGGTGATAAAGATAGACTGAATTGGTAGGAAATTCCATTTGGATATGTGAATGAATTGACTAATCTTTTTAATTTATTTTGGCTTACTGAAATCTAGTGGTTCTTATAAAAAGATAGGTATGAGGATTGATTTTAGGAAAAAAAATAGTGCTTACCGAGTTTTCTAGAAGATGAGTATTTATCATGACATCTCTATATAGGTTACCATTACTTTGGAGTCCTAAGAAAAAGTTTATAAGCCACTAGATATTGGGAAGGTGGACCTCAATAGTTTAGAAATCAAATATGTTGAGATTTTGGTCATTCAAAAAAAAAGATAATGAACCTTTTCTGAGATGATACCTAGAGTTTTAAAGAGGATAAAACAATAATTATTTGGTTTAAACCCTACAAAAATATATTGATTTTTAAAGGAAGACCGATATATACTGCAAACCAAGGGGATGATCTCATAGTGGAGGTAGTAAGATCAAATGATGACATGTGAGAGATTAACCCATGAATTGGGTGGTATGACTTAGATATATACAGTTAAATTATTAATGTAGTTTGGACATTGTATATATGTGAAAATTGAGTATATTATATAATGTGTTAAACTTATATAAATTATTTTGGTGGACTAGCATGACCTTTTGTTTAATAATGGGTAGGCCTTGCATGGCTAGAAATCTGGTTTAGATCTCTAGTATGGATACCCTTTTTGTGGACTTGCATGACATAGTTGGTTTGGTCCTAGCATGGCCAATGCAACTTATCTAGTCATGTTGTTGTTTTTTATGTCCTTAAATGGTATACTAGTTCGGGTTGTTATCACAAGGATGTATTTGTCTTTATAAATCATAGATACTAAAGTTGTAACCCTTGCTATTGGAAAGAAAAATCAATAGAAATTTTTTTTATTCAAGCTTGTAGATTAAATGTTTACCATCCTCTCATTTCTCTAATTATTATTTTTTTTCATTGCTCTCTCTCTCTCTCTCTCTCTCTCTCTCTCTCTCTCTCTCTCTCTCTCTCTACATTACAAACTATTAATGATATTTAAATAGTTTTCCTTTTAAATTTTACATTAATATTATGTTCCTACAAAGGTGTTAATATAACAGATTCTATTTGGTGTTTATTCATCAATTTTGACACCTAACTTTAACTTTTTGTAGGATCCATTTTTATGATTATACTATTTATTTGAGGTAGATTCCCTCATGTGAGTCTTGCCATTAAAACATTGAATATATTTGAAGAGTGCATCAAGAGGATAATTTTTATGTGTATCTACATAAAGAGAGCAAAGAAAATATGCTTACAAATAGAATAAATAACATTACAAAGATATGACTGCATAGAAAATAAAGAATAAATGATAAGACATACTTTCAACATATAGATACAACTGGAAAACCAACTCACAATACATAGAGACATAATACAAATTTTACTCCATCAATGTAATATAATAACAAGGAAGTATAATTTTCTTTGGACTAGAATAAATAAAAGAAGATATTGGCCATTTTCAATTGGGGCATATTGTGTAAACCAAAACATCAAGGTGGATTGGTTATTATAAAATTGATTGTCCTCAATAAAGCCTTGATTGCAAAAGGGATGGAAGCTTTCTCTAGAGAGGTATGACTAGTGCATTTTTATGAGGTATAACTATCTTAATTTTGAAAATTTCTACAAAATTATTTCTACCTCTGGTTATCCTACTCGCACAAAGATCTAGGATAACATTCTAAAATGTAAGATTCTCATACAAGTTGGGTTAAAAGGGCAGGCAAGAAATGGAAGAACTATTAGATTTTGGGATGATGTTTGGGTGGGAGGCAATAATCTAGCAAACAATCTAAGTCTAAGAGGTATAATGGAAATCTCTAAAAGATTCTTTGGCTCACAGGTAGCTAATTACATTTCTTCATTGATGAAATGGAAAGATCTTACTATATGCTACCAAGGTTAGCCTACTATGGTTCTAAAAGCCACTAAGCTATAGAGATAAATTAAAAAGGTTATAATTTCCCATTTCCCAAGGAGGTATACATTTATCTGGTGAAAAAAATAAAAGGAGTTTTTTTTTACAATCTTCTATTAAGGGACGAATCCTCTTAGGATTATTCAAAAAACATTTGGAACCCCCATTTGATTCCTCAAATCAACTTTTTTTAGTGGATAACCATGCATAAAAAAATCCTAGCCCAAGACAACCTTATAAAAAGGGGATTCCAACTCCCAAATAGGTGTATTTTTTGTAAGCAGGAGGAAGAGTCAATTCCTCACATTATGCTCCATTGTCAATTTGCTAAAGAGTTATGACAAATGGTGATGGTCAAACTCAATGTTCCTTGGATCAGTAACAATGGAATACAACAGTTTATTTTTTCATCTGCATGCTAAGGCAACCACAAACCTCTAAAAGCATACAAACAAACAAATCTATCCTAACATTAAAGCATTGAAGAAAATCATAAAAGAGATTGAAACACAATAAAAAAACCTCCCTTCATGGAGCTCTAATGCCTTTCTTGCTTCTCCAAAATATTTGATGTAGCTCTCATGTGATAATATGCACTCAATGAAAGAACATTGTCTATAGTAGCGAGAAGATTCAAAAGAAGTGGTTGGTATTTGGGAAATCAATGAGTGAGATTGCAAGAGGAAAAGGGAAAGTGAGCTATAAATAAAAGGTTAATAAGGTAAAAAGATATAATAAATTATCAAGTAGAGAAGATAAGATGTTAGAAAAAAAATATAAATTTTTTTATTTTCAAATATGCACTCTTTTCTTTCTATTTTAAAATTGTGAAAAGAAGATAAGTTGCCAAAATGATTCATTTCGAAGAATATAAAATAAAAACAAATGAAGATATTTGTTTTGAGGAAAGATTTGAAGGTTGATTTTTAATTAAATAATTTTTAAAATTATTTAATTAAAGGACATTAATATAATTAAATAAATAATTAAATTTATTCAATTATTTTGAAGAAAAGGGTAATTAGTAATTAGGAATTTAAAAAAAATAAAATTTATTTAATTCATTTTATTTGAAAAAAAGGTAATTAAGTGGAGAGAATTATTAAATTAATTCCTCCCCACATTAGTAATTAGCTAATTAAATAAAATTGAATTTATTTAATTATGAAGTTAGGATAGAAGGAGATAAATAAATAATAATATTTATTTATTTTTAGAGGAAAATTTAGGACAAGGAATTAGATTAAATAATTAACAAAATTATTTAATCGAAGAGGCTAAATGCTTGACTCATATGAAATTGGCAGAGCATGATTAAACTAGAGGACATACTTAGACATTTATTAAATTATTTAATTATTTAATAAAAGGAAGAAAGATAGGACATTAGACTAACAATAAAGATCAATCCAGTGATGTGAACAAAATATGAGTTAAAAGTGTTATCGTGGGCAAAGACTAATTTTCAGTGTCTACATTGTACTCCTCTTTGAGAAAATGTGATTTAGAGTGTTGTTTCAAATTAAAGCTTAAATTATCATGCCCATGTGGATTGACAAAATGGAGGTAGGATGTCCCTCAAAAAATTGGGCAAAAATTGACATGAGGACAATTTTTGAAAAATGATTGCTAGGATTGACAGAAGAAAAGTTAGATGGAAGAAAAAATCAGTAAGAAAATAAGAATAATAGTGATGAAACCTTGCTTTCATAAGTGCATTTTTGTCTAGAGAGATTTTATTTAATATGGAAAAATGGGTGCGTCGTACCATGACATAGAAATCCAGGATGACAATGACATCCCTTTGTGTAAAATAAACACATAGTAAACAAGGAATGGTCTCATCCATCATGAAGCATTATAGTATGTTAAGACTCGAGGTATGTTTGGAGTTCACAGAG
Source organism: Thuja plicata (assembly GCA_018584345.1). NCBI lineage: Eukaryota > Viridiplantae > Streptophyta > Pinopsida > Cupressales > Cupressaceae > Thuja > Thuja plicata. The sequence goes on from MU225206.1 coordinate 718,625, forward strand.
CGAGCATACTTATCATAAACACCCAAAACATACTTGACCCAAATTTTCATTTAAACATCCCACAAATAGAAGACAAAAAAATTTTGGTCATGAACCATCCCGACCACTCTCATCACTCAGTGATATCCTTGAATTATCATAGGAACATAATTGAAGATAAATCAATGAAAGATAAGACTCATTGAGCCAAGAAAGTCAACAACCATTCTGATCTTGTTGTCAGAGTTGATAGTTTTTTTGATTGATAAAGATGATGGTAGTCTCATTCCAGGAGTGAAGTACCTCGTATAAGATAGATACCATCTAGTTTCAAATATACCACACTTTATATAAGATAAATAATATGTTGATGAAGGACTGATTGGTATTTATTGAATGATAAGACAAGTTTGATCTGATTGATTGTTGACTAGATTGGATAGTTTGTATGTTGGTACATGATTTGGTTAAGTGCAATGTTTTATGTCTTCAGATTGTGTCTGCACTAATGTTTGTCTTATCGCAAGGGATAATTTATTGATAACATGAAAATGAATATGTACATGATGAGGAAATGAATGAGTGTAATAAAATGAAAATTATTTCTATGGATTTTTTGATGATTTTATGATTTTTAGGATTTTGAAAATATTTAATTTTTTGTGCTTTTTTAGGACATTTTACAATTTTTAAGGTTTTTTCCTGGAATTTGTAGGGATTTTTTTCATGACTCTTTATGATTTTTACGGATTTTTTTAGGGTATTATTCATTTTATAAGGTTTTTTTAGGACTTTAATATTTGATTGAGGAAGATTTATTGAATTGCCCTCAGTGTCTAGCAAAATAAGAAAATTATGAATGGATGAACTCATAGATAGATGAAGGACAAGGGTCGCTTATTATGGAATTGAAGTTGTTTGGGTTGCCAAGGACAGTCCAAGAAATGTGATAATACATTTTTTCCAAGCTAAGGAATTGGACGTGACAAGATAGGGTAATGATATAGCATGTTGATTTGTATATGGTCCATAGGAATAGACATGACAAGATATGGTAAAGATATAGTGTTTTGATTCATATATGGTCCACATAAATGGACATGTCAAGAGGTTTCTTTTAAAACCATGTTTTTATTTTATGTCCTTATTATATATGAAGACTAAGAGATGGACTTGGATAGGAAATGGATAGGATAATGATAGGAAATGGATTGAAGGTTGCAACAAGATAGACGATATGGAATATAGGTTGTGATAAGATAGGAAAAATGGACCAATGTTGTGATAAGATAGGAAATATGGACCAAAGGGATGTGGACAATGTAAAGAAGATAGGACATGTAATGCTTCTAGGGAGATCCTTAGGCTTATCAAGATCAAATTTAGGAAAAGGGAATATGGATGTCGATAAGGATAAAGGATATGATAGACATAGGATAATGGATAAAATGATAGGGATAATGGAGGATAATGGAAAAAATATTAATAAAATCTATCCCCAAGTATGGAATGCAAGAAGTTTGTAAATTACACGTGACATCTGTTTGCCAGGTTTTCATCATGATACTTACCCAAAGCACTTCCTTGCCAGGTTTTCACTTTTGTATGAAATTATTTCTCTTTATAATTTTTTTTTTGTGTTATGGAAACGCCTATTTGCCCAGTTTTCATAAGGCCACTTTTTTTTGTTTTTCTTTTCCTTTTTTTTATCTTTTTCTTCTTTTTGATTTTTTTTTTTTTTTTTGGAAATTATGGACGCTTGATATGACATGGATGGAGGAATCAATCATATTTCTATTTGGATGGTTCTCTTGAAGGACATGTAATAATGGACCTATTGAGCGTTGTTTTTACACAAGTCAATTGCTAGGATTTTGAGATTTGATTTCCTCTCTTGAAAGAATAATGAAGTTATTCCCAAGGTTCTGTGGTCATGGTACAACCTGCTCGGTAAACTCACTTGAAGATAAATGTGAATGCTCACAAGGAGGCCTTTGCTGGTACTTTCAAGATGTCAAACTGTAAAACAACTTTAGTACTTTTTTTGTATTTTCCAATTTATCAATGCATGTAGCTTACTAATTATGCAAATCTATGCTAAAACTTATGATGATTACCTATTTATCCAAATTGTCAAAGAAAATCAAAAGATTTGGGTAACGAGAGTTTAAACAAATTTGTTGAAAATAAAAACCTAACGGACATAAACCGTTACCGAACCTCTCTTGCAAATTAAATGGTCAAAATATTGGAACCTACTAAATATGAATAAAACCATGTCATGATTTTATACCCAATAGATGCAATCATTTAGAGAGAAATGTATCAAGATCCAAGATTTTCAAAATCTATCAAAATCATGAAACCACAAGCATGTGCACACACATGAGACAGATTTATCATTAAGCCAACATAATTATCTTTCCTAATCATTCATCACAACAAAATTGATGAACAACAAAAAACTCCAATTTAATCAATTGCAGATCCAAAACACAATAAACCCAATTGGTTCTTTGAAAGAAATGAATGAGCAAACACACATTCATAAAATTCCCATAGAAAGCAGAAAATAATTACACAGTGAATGGAGTACCAATAGTATATATTTATTGCATTAAAGATCTGACCCTATTACATTGTTTTGATTACAATATATAGCTCTTTGATCTACCAACTCTAAACCCTAAAACTAGGGCTTCAACAACTCTAAAAATGATGAAAACAAAGCTAAATCTAAATCTTGTTAAAGAAAACTAACACTAAACTGATGCTAAATAGTTTGCATGGATCCTTGATCCATTTACAATCAGTTTGCCCATAAATTCAGGGTTAAACTCGCTAAGGAAGAAGAGAAAAAGGAACTGGATCTCTACCATTTTTAACAGCATTCTTTCTTTTGATCTCTCAATTCTCCCTTGGAATCTTCATTTGGTGTCCCCCATGTAGTGAAGACTGATAAACCTCTATTCATGCAAAAACAAACCCCACTTGTTGATCAATTTTATCTGGAGCTCTACTTTTATGCAAAAAACCTCTCACGCTGGAATGGCCCAGAATTCAGACCCTGACCTTTGCTTCGAATTTTGACAGAGGCAAAATTTACCAAGTATGAAAATTCAGTTCTGGGTCCTCAAAATTTTTTTACTTTTAGAGGCCGAAAGGCCAAAAAAATAGCCTTTGCAAAATGGCTAAGTATGGAGAAATTTATATTTCAAGATTTGGCTAAGTCCCCAATGGGCAGTAGCGATGAGAGTATTTCTAGGTGGGCTTCCCATATCCTTTACACTATTTCTTGTACCTCCTCATAGTCTACTTGCTAATCCACTCCACTGAGGCTTTGTTATTGCTTCTCCCTAAAGGTGGTCAATTTTTAAGTGAAGAAATTTATTTCTTCCTCGTGTTCTGTCATTCTCTACATGTCTCCCTTAAAGTAAAAAAGTTGATGAAGATCTTCTTTCATGTTGACCCCTTCTAGGATACCCTGGAATTGTTGTATGATCTCTTTAGCTGGGCATAAAATCTGATGTTCTTCATCTTTGTACAACTTCAAGTGAATACCTATGAAGAAGTTTTATATCTTCTCTACCCAAATCATGACTCCCTCATGCCTTTTGCATATGTATTTTAAACACTTCTTGTAGGCCTTAAGTATTTTAGCTATACTCTTGATCCATGTGCCAAAATTGTCTAGCTCTACACCTTCATATACCTTTACTAAATTTTGGAAGTGTTTCTTCCTAATTATCTTAAGGTCCCATAGGTCAGCCTGCCACCTGGTCAATTTGAATTCTAACTCTATGTCACTTTCCATCATATCCACCAATTTGGTGGCTTCTACAAGGATAGCTCTGAATAGCCTAAAGATTGACTTAATAATCCCTTCTCCAAATTTTTCAAAATCATTCTCACAATCAGTGCATGCTTGTAAGAAATAATGAGTCATACCTTCCGGCAATTCCAAAGCAGCTTTCTTCTCAAGGAAAACCTATAATGAGTCTTCCAGGAAACTTGGGTCAATGGGACCCACCATATTTTGAATGAATTTCTTTAGAGCCTCATTTTGCTCAAGTAGTGACTTGATTTTTTCCTCATCCTTGTCCATAAAACCCAAAGCATGTTTGAGTCCCAGTGTTGCTAGGGTTTTACTCCCTTCCCTTGTAGGCTCCCCCAAATCAACCTCTTCAAAAGTGTAGTCATCTGGGGTTACATGTGCTTGGGTGACACCAGTGATGGGAACTGCTACCTATGCCTTCTAGTGACCCTATGTCCTAAGTGACATAAGATATGGTCCTTGCTGGCACATTTGATTCTGCTTGATGGAATGCTTGACCTAGAAAGGATATGTCTGCCTCCTGTTCATCTTCTTCTCCTTCTTCTTCTATATATACCCTCTTCCTAGGCTCAATTTCTTTGGTAAACCAAGTTGTCTTAGTAAAGGTAGTGACAGGCTCATAGGGTGAAATATTCAATACTAGATTGGGGCCTAGTTCATGTTGGGTTATCCTCTCCTCCTATATTTCATCTTCTTCATCCTCTTTCCCTTCTTCTTCTTCTTCTCCTTCCTTATCTTCTTCTTCTCCTTCCTTATCCTCTCCTTCTTCCTTCCCCTTGTCATTCTATTTTCTCCCTTCTTTGGTGACATCTTTCTCTTTGTCCTTTTCTCCATCTTCATCCTCTAAGGAGCTGGCTAATATTTCATCCCTAAGACCAGTTATTGACTCTAGTGTTGTCTGAAGAGGAGGCATTATTCCTGCATCCAACAATACTTGGGGAGTCGAGTTGGAAACAAATAATGGAGATGAAGGTGGTGGGGTAGGATCTTGTAAATAAGGTGGAGGAGTGGGAGTGGGAGTTGGAAGAGATGGTGGTAGAGTGGGAGATGGAGTTGGGAGAGATAGTGGCGGAGTGGGACCTACATCACTTTTTGTTTTCTTATCCTTTTCTAGTGACTTCTTTGGAGTAATATGGATAATCTAGTCATCAGAGGATGTGGATACACCTTGGTTCCTTGTCTCCTTTCTTGTTCTTATGTCCATTACTGGGAGTGGTACGTCCATAGTGGGATTTGTGAACTGAGTTAGAGGTGGGGTAAGGATAACCTATGGGTTCACTAGCACCTACCCCCTATACTTAATTTTTTTGTTGGATGAAAGGAATCCTAGCCCTGGTCTCAAAATCCTTCAAGGTCTTCAAAGTTGGACATGAGAAACTCATCTGAACCAAGGACATCTAGAGGATTTTCCCATTCTCCCTGTGTTTCTGTCCCTCCACGGGTAGGTGTATCTTCACGGTGATCCTTTTTCCTTAAGATAATTGTCCTGGATCTTGTTCTTCTTACAAGAGGTATATCATCCTCTTCATATTTTTCCTCTTTTGGCTCTTCCTACAGGGTTTCCAATTGTGGAGAGGTGGATTCTCTCTTCCTCTTATATACCTTTTTCCTTTCTCATGTGGCAATATTTATAACATGAGATTAACAAGAGGAAGTAGTAAGTTATCCTTGGGAAACTTGTGATTGATTGATAGGTGGTGTTGTACTCCCAGTCATCTTATTCCTTTTCAGCTTATGTTTAGGATTGGAGCCATACACAACTAGAATCTCGTGACCACATATTGTTCCTGGCTTCTGAGGTGGGGCCTTCTTGAATAGAGGAATTGCGGGCTTTTCTCCGCGTTTCCTATCTCCTTTTGTGGGAGGGTTTAGTTGTGGCTTCATAAGAATAAGATCCATTGGGAATGGTTTCTTGATCCATGCCTTAGTGGCCTTGATAATGTTCCTTGCCTTGAAATTGATGCTATCATTTTTATCTTTATCTATCTTAGCATTTAGAATTGGTCGAGTTTATATCTTATGTTTTTTGTATAGAAGGTATAACACATCTATTTTATCTTTGTCTGAGACCTTGGAGGAATGTTGATTTCTAAGTCCACCTCTGCCAATGTCAAAGTCATCCCACAATAGTCCCTTATCTGGACCTCATAATCATCCACGCAATTGATCGAGTGATCTTCTATGTGCGGTTCATGAACATAGTGTTTACCCATAATGTGGTTGTATGTGCCTATGGGGTCAAACATGGTCTTGATATGTGAATATAACTAGGTCTGTGTAGGATCATGGTATGCCAAAAAGTGGCGATATAAAAAAATGAGTTTTTCACTCATCCAAAAGTGCACCCAAAAGCTTGTTGACTTTTGAGTAGGCCTGGGTGTTAGTACACTTGGCCAAGCCAAAAGCCAAAGGTAAAGCATTATTGGATGTCCAATAATATCAGATGTCTAATAATATCAGATATCTGATATCCATCAGTAGCAATATATTGTTGCCCACGGCTGCAGTCAACATTTTCATTGTGAAAATGTTGAAGCAGCGATACCGAGCCAACAAAATCATATATCAAATAGGTATCTGATATTAGATTTCCTCCAGTACACTAGGTAAGTGAAATATAGTTGTTTCATTATTATTTTTTTGTTTTTGCATTGAAATTTATTGTTTTTTTTTTTTTTAAACTAGGTTTTATATGATATTATGTATTATTTTGTAAAATTTATTATAAACTAGAGTTGAAATTGATATTGTTTATTCTATATTATTTTTGAATTAGACATGGATTTAGACCAATCTGAAAACCCTCTCTCTCAGTCCATGAACAATCCAGAACCACATCAAAACAATCTCCCACCTTCAAAAGACCAACCGTTCTCAAACCCTCGACCAATAAAGGATCTCATAAGAGATAATCTAAATCAGCTTAGAGGATACCATAACACATATGTGAATATCCCCACCTTGTGTCCCATGTTTTCCATGTTGACCTCCATTATTGAGAGCATAGAGAAACTCACAGAACAACACAATGTTGCACTTCTTTGGCGTGAATCCATGCACACCCAATTTGATGATGGGCTTGACTACGATCAAGTTTTTGATCTAAACATAAAAAAACATGACATATGTAACATTTTTGTTGATCCCAAAATTGGTTTAAAAGTGGACCCCAAAAAAACCAAGTTTTCAATTAAATGGTGTACAAATGAGGCAATACGTAACAACTTTTGGGATCCCTGGTGGACGGTTTTTGATAGACCACCCCACAGCAATTTGGATGTCCCATTGTATTTCATATGGAAATTGTATGATGAATTTATGCTTGGTCACAAATTCAATTACTAGAGCATGAGACAGAACCAGGGCATGGGCTTAGGTGCTCCCCAAGATAGGCCAGGGGCACATCGGGTGAAATCCTGCACATATGTCCCCCTCCCTAGATTTCACCACCTCCCACAGTGCACCATCCTGACATTATTGTTGAGGCTAGCTCATAGACTATTCAATCCATTCACCATTTGAGTGATCTACTCATTAGGTAGAGTGCGACATTGTTGCCTCCTCATACTGATGCTTCTGGCCCTTCCACATCCTCCATGAGCTCACATGTTTGTGTGTCTCATACTTGTGTTATGTGCAAGAATATGTGCTTGGGTCCCCTGAATGATAGTGATGTATATAACTATGTGTTCGAGGTGGAAGATACTACACAGCACACTACACGCACTAAAACACCCCATGGAGATGTGCATCAGGGGCATACAAAGCCATGGACTCCTACTGTTATGGTAAGAGTAAACAATTAACTTGTTACATTGTACGTTTAATTTTAAATGTTTGTATTTTTAATAGAATTTTCTTATAATGCTTGCCCACTTATGTTTTTTTATGTGTTTCATTTATGTCCAATTGATGACAGAGGAGGAGATGACACAGGTGGAGGGGTCCACGCTTTCGGCCATTTCATTTGGCCTTGACACTTCCACGGTACATATGTTTTAATGTACTCATTGGTTTCCTTTTATTATAATATTGT
>MU225206.1:746834-778566 GCA_018584345.1 Thuja plicata
TATATATATATATATATAAGTATGATTATGACACCATTATTACTAATAAGTATACATATTACACATATAAATATTATAGATCTTTCAAAGATGGATTTACACTTTATATAATCATGATCTCTTATATATACTTTAAGTTTATATATAACATAATTTATATATATATATATATATATATTCTTGTATCCTTATTCCTCTTATTATGGATAAATAATGATCTTTGTTCTTTTCATCTACTTTATAATCTCTTATTCAATCGAACTGTATCACTTATAATTTGTAATCTGTCTCTTTTATAACGAATGAATTATCTGATCTCTTTTGTGATTAGTATTGAATATAAAAAACCGTGATGTTTTTATGATCTCTCCTTCCCATTTAGCCGATGATTAGTATTTCATATATATATTTTCCTTTACATGATATTGCACCCTTTCATTATTATTAAATCTCCCAACTAATGATCGATGATAATTGGGTTATCATCATCCTCTTTATTGAGATTAGTCTCTAACTTGTAACTGATGATATTTAGTTGGCATTGTGTAACTTAAAAATAATTGTTTAATAGATGATCTAGTTATCCATATGGTAGTCACTATTATACATATTGATCATTGTTTATTCCATGTCGATATCGACTATGGATGGGTAATATTATTCGTATATAAATCTATACATAATCTTCTATCATTCTTGGTCCATGCCTCTACGCTGACTGCCTTGTGTTCAGCACTGACTATATCCCTCTCTTTCTAGCACTGACTGTATGCTCTTTGTTTGTTGTAGATACCACTTTGTTTTTATTTTATGTTGTCTCCCTTTCCCTTTTTATTTTGCATCCACCAATCGTATATATATATGAGTGATGTGGAGGGGGAGTCACGTCCCCTCCCATCGGTCACTCCCCTTAGACGGGTACGAATGGTCGCAGACGCCCCTTCTAAGGTGGTGACCTTATAAGTTTTAAACCTTCATCTTCTTTCAGAATATATATATATATTTCATAATATATTAATGGTTTTAATATTATTTATAATATAATATAATAGATATCATTTATGTTATATATTTTTATTATAATAATTTATTTTAATATAATATTTGATCATTATTACTTTGGCAATAACCTTTATAACACACACACACACATATATCCATTTTTTAAATATAATGATATTTAATCATTATTAATTTGGCAATCACGATATGATTTATTATTCGATATTTGACTGGTTAATATTTCATAGTTGTTTACTCTTATATCTATCATTTACTTCATCGTGTATGATCTTTAGAATATTGATACTGATTAGTAATAGTTTCTTGTATCATGCTTGTTTCTTAATATAATAAGTTTAAATCTTTAATTAAAACTTATTTAATCATATATCAACTTTATTTGAATTTTATAATATTTAATATTATTATGTATTAAATCCTTAATTGAAAAGGGGACATTATAGTCTTCCCTTCCCAAAATTGCTTGTCCTCAAGCAATTATAATCTTCTCATTATGATTTGACAAAAGAGATTGGTAAGTTAAGACCAGTTTTCTCATCATCTAGAGAATTGATTTATTTTTCCCCAAAACTTAAATTTCATCTTTCTCTAGTTGTTCTTTCTCTAGATCAATCCACAGAAGAACTAAACACATTTGAAATTATAAAATATATGCATGAACATGTGAAAACATGAATTAGACACATTAACATACACAAGGTATACACTCTATACACATTTTTCTAAAATGGTCCTTTATTTGTCATTCACCCTACAGGATGGCAAGATCATGCTCTAATACCATTGTAATTTCCCTACTTATTCTCCTTATATAATTCCCTATAAAACCAATGTTAGTACAAAATATTACTCAATATTTATATGACACTTACTCTATTCTAAGTTAGTAAGGGGAATTTGACCCTAGGAACTACCTCTAGGTCGAGCTTCATAGAATTCTCGATTCTCAGCTTGAGAGATATAAGATCCACTCCAAGCAATCAAGCTATCAACCTTCTTTCCATAGAGCACTGCTCCTAGGTTCTCTTGGATATGGACACTGTTATCCAAGCCTACGCATATGCATATGACTGGCTATCAGTATATATACTGCCTATACAAGATTATAACAATCTCAAATGGCAATGGGGCTATACCAACCTCGAATTGCTACTTCATCTCATTAGGACAATAGGACTATACCAATCTTGAATTGCCTTTGACAATGGGGCTATACCAACCTCGAATCATCACTTCATCTCATTTGGGCAACGGGGCTATACCAACCTCGAGTTTCCATTGTCAATGGGACTATAACAATATCAAATTGTCAATTCATCTCATTTGGACAACGGGGCTATACCAACCTTGAATTACCATTATTTAGGAATCCATCTCTAATGAATACAAGATTCATCCTCTATGCTATCCTATATCATCATTTTAGGAATCCCATCTCTAATGAATATAGAATTCATTCTATATGGTATCCAATATTATTTTCAGAATCTTTTAAAGGTGGATTTACACTTTATATAATCACGATCTCTTATATATACTTTAAGTTTATATTTAACATAATTATATATTTATATATTTATATATATATATATATATATATATATATCTTATTTCACTGATATATATATATATATATATTCCTGTATTTAGTTATATTTATTATAATATTTAATCTCTTGTATCCTTATTCCTCTTATTATGGATAAATAATGATCTTTGTTCTTTTCATCTACTTTATAATCTCTTATTCAATCGAACTATATCACTTATAATTTGTAGCCTATCTCTTTTATAATGAATGAATTATCTGATCTCTTTTGTGATCAGTATTGAATATAAAATACCATAATGTTTTTATGATCTCTCCTTCCCATTCAGCCGATGATTAGTATTTCATATATATTTTTTCCTTTACATGATATTGCACCCTTTCATTATTATTAAATCTCCCAACCAATTATCGATGATAATTGGGTTATCATCATGCTCTTTATTGAGATTAGTCTCTAACTTGTAACTGTTGATCTTTAGTTGGCATTTTGTAACTTAAAAATAATCATTTAATAGATGCTCTAGTTATCCATATGGTAGTCACTGTTATACATATTGATCATTGTTTATTCCATGTCAATATCGACTATGGATGGGTAATGCTATTTGGATATCAATATAAACATAATCTTCTATCATTCTTGGTCCATGCCTCTACGTTGACTGCCTTGTGTTCAGCACTGACTATATCCCTCTCTTTCCAACGCTGACTGTATGCTCTTCATTTTCTGTAGATACCACTTTGTTTTTATTTTTTTGGTCTCCCTTCCCCTATTTATCTTGCGTCCGCCAATCGTATATATATGAGTGATGTGGAGGGGGAGTCATGTCCCCTCCCATCGATCGCTCCCCTTAGGAGGGTACGACTAGTTGCAGCCATAAGGCTCGATCCCAGTCACCCCTTCTAAGGTGGTGACCTTATAAGTTTTAAACCTTCAGCTTCTTTCAGATTATATATATATTAGTATTATTATTATTATTATTATATATATATATATCACTATAGTTATTTTTCATAATATATTAATGTTTTTAATATTATTTATAATATAATAAAATACATATCATTTATGTTATATATTTTTATTATAATAATTTATTTTAATATAATATTTGATCATTATTACTTTGGAAATAACCTTTATAATACACACACACAGAGAGAGATATATATATATATAATATCCATTTTATTTAAATATAATGATATTTAATCATTATTAAATTGGAAATCACAATATGATTTATTATTCGATATATGACTGGTTAATATTTGATAGTTGTTTACTCTTATATCTATCATGTACTTCATCGTGTATGGTCTCTAGAATATTAATACTAATTAGTAATGGTTTCTTATATCATTCTTGTTTATTAATATAATAAGTTTAAATCTTTAATTAAAACTTATTTAATCATATATCAACTTTATTTGAATTTTATAATATTTAATATTATTATGTATTAAATCCTTAATTGAAAAGGGGACATTATAGTTTCCCAAAAAGAGATTTTCTGCCAGTCAGGCGTCCATAGCCCCAACTATTTTTCCCTTGAATTCTAATCTAACCTTTCTTTACTATCAGTCGAGTGTCCATAGCTCCAGTAGAGGTTTCTAGAGTCGCCCTCATCTATTTTGTATGCTAGAGTTTAGAGGTATGCAGAGGAATCTTGTTTAGGAAACAATTTCTTCTCTCCTTTTTTTGTGTTAGACCATAACTTAGATTGTGTAGTTCTTCAAGATGTATTCAAGTACATATTCTTCTTTTGGGTAACCCGAGTAGCGATTAGGTTGTGCTACCCAGGTTTTCTGATTGTAATCATCTAAGGGTTATCTTCTCTTAACTGGTTCATTTGTTCCTTTATCTTTTTTCTTCCCTCTTCCCTATTCCTTTTGCATCAATTAGACTTGGGTTCTGGGATCAGTAGGTGCCCAAGTCAATTTACTAAGGCTGGTCACAACTAAAAAATGCTCTAGGGTGTCATTTCTTAGTGTTCTTTCTGATCAGGATGACCGAGGGTTGGAAATCTCTCTATTTGTTGATGGAAGATGTCGTCTCTTCTGACTCTGGGAACGTTCTCTGACGCCAAACATTTATTTGGATAATTTGACCAATAAATACCTATGCTCTAATTTTTAAGGACTACTTGGGATGAGGTCAAACCACATTGGTCACAAGCAAAAAAAAAGAAATGAGCCCTGAAACAAAAGGAGGAAAGCAGAGATGCAAAACAAAAAAGGGGAAAGTTGGACTGAAAGAAAAAGAAAGAAAGAAAAGAAGGAAAAAATGAACAAATAGAAAAAATAAAATATGAGGGACAAAAGAAAATCCCACTTAGGATCTGAAATAATGTTTGAGTAATTTCCCATTGACTGGTAATGGGGTCAAATCTCCATCTAAGGCACTGATCCTGAAGGTTTTTTCTCTCAAGATCTTTGATATCTACTAGGGACCTGTCCATAATTTTTGAAACTTGGTGTGGTTGCCTAACTTTTCTTTTGCCTTGTCCCACATCAGGAAAAGGTCAGAGATCCTGAAAGCTTTGATAGTGGCTCTCTTTTCAAACCATCACTTGACAACAACTTGGTGCTTTGATACGTGCTCCAGAGCTAAAGCTCTTTTCTCCTCCAAGTTGAGGAGATTCATGAGTTGAACCTGTACTCGATCTTCACCCCCAACATACTGGTCCATAAATCTCAAGATTAGTATTTTCAAGTTCATAGGGAAAACTAGTTGTAGGCCATAGACTAGTTGGTATGGGGATGTCCCCAGGGAATTTTTAAAATCCTTGCTTGGTCCACAAAGCATATTTCAGCTGAGTATGCCAATCTCTAGAATTTTCATCTAGGAGGTGTTTGATCACCATCGTTAGGTTTTTCTTTGTGGACTCTTCCAATCCATTTCCTTGCGGATAGTAATTAGAAGAGAATTTGAGAATTACCTAATTTTCAAAGGCCCATTGCGTGAGCATAGCAGAGGAAAAAGAGGGGGCATTGTCACATACTAGATAGAATGACATCCCAAACCTGGTGATTATGTTCTCTTCTAATAACTTGGTTACCACTTTAGTGGTGCAATATTCTAGTGTCTGGGCTTCCATCCAGTGAGTTCAGTTATTAGTGGCTATTAGGATGAATGTATGACCTACAGATGAAGGGGGTTAATCATTCCAACTAAATCCAAGCCCCATTAGGCAAAGGGATGTACCTTGTATACTAGTTGTAAAGGCATTGTTGGGTTCCTATCTCAATTTTCACTTGTCTAGAAAGTGTGGCATGATCTTACACATTCATTGGTGTCTCTAAATAGCATTGGCCAATAGTATCTTTCTCTCAAAATTTGGTAGGAAGTGGATTTAGCTGACCCATGGCCCATCCCATATTTGTCATGGAAATTATCGAGGACTTGTTTTACTTCAAGCATGTCTAAACATATCCGGTATAGACCCTCATAATTTTGTTTGTATAGCTAGTCATTCTTCAGCATGTAAGAGTTTCTCTTGATTTTCACGGCCCTTCTTTGTGAGTTGATCATTCCTTCTAGACAGTGGTTCTACAATAAGTGGTAGACTATATCTTGGTACCATATGTCTATAATCACACCCTGATTGGTGTAAGTTTGGCACATTAGACCTTCTTCTACCTTGGAGATCATATTTTTCAAGCCTTAGCCCCTTACAAGTTGCATTGGTTGAATCTCTAGGTTGAATTCTTGTAGAATCCTCTTCCACTTTCCCCTTGATTCTCCTAGCTTGTTTTGGATTAACAAAGATTTTACAGCTGCGTTGGGGACTATCCTGGAAACTTTGCTCCTTAGGATATAGTGTCAGAACTTCTTTACTCCTTTGACAAAATCAAAGGATTTTTTGTCTAGATTAGGCTACCTAACTTTGGTATTCTTAAGGGGGCATCTCATGAAGGCTATTGGTCTCTTGCTTTCACCATCTTTTTTCTGTGTGAGGATGTATGTGCATGAGTGTTCAGATGCAAAGGAATAGACCTTGAAGGGAATATTTTAATATAGGCTGATGAGGATGGAGGTCATGGAGATTGTTCTCTTTATTTCCTCAAAAGATTTCTTCACTGGGACAGTCCACTCAATTTTAGCATCTTTCTTCAACATGTCATTTAGGGGTTTTACTATCTTGGCGAAACCACAGGTGAACTTCCTTACGAAGTTAATCTTTCTGAAGAATGATTTCAGCTCCTTATGGCTATGAGGTGGTCTCAACTTGAGAATGGCTTGTACCCATTTGGTGTCTATTACTATCCCTTCTTCTGAGTTGATGTATCCCAAGAGCTTTCCTTTTGTGACCCCAAACACACATTTCTTGGGGTTGAGAGAAATTTTGTACTTCCTACATCTTTGAAGGACTCTTCTCAGATCATTTATATGATCGACTCTTTGTTTGGAAAATACTATGATGTCATCCATATAGATGATAATGCACTTTCCAACTAGCCCCTTGAAAGCTATGTGCATTTCTCTCTAGAAAGTGGCCCCAGTGTTAATTAGACCTAAGGGCATCCATCGATAAGTGAATGTCCCTCATTTGGTTGTGAAAGTCATTTTTAACCTATCCTCTTCTTGTACCATTACATGATTATAACCTGAGTAACCATCCAGGAAGGACATCATCTTGGACCCATTTACTACTTGCAGCACTTTTTCAAGGGATGGAAGTGGGTAGTTATCCTAATGGGAGGCCTTGTTTAGGTTCTAAAAATCTATGCATAATCTTATCTCTCCAGTCTTCTTCTAAGTGGCACCAAGTTTGTGACCCACATGGAATGTCAAATTGGTAAGATGATTTTTGCATCTAGCAACTTCTGGACTTCCTTTTGTATCAGAGGCTCCATGGTAGGTTTGACAACTCTTTGACATTGTTGGAAAGGCTTGGAGTCTAGTTTCAGCGGGATGTTGTGTACTATGACTGAGGTTTTGTATGTTTTCAATTCTTCATAGCTCTAGGCTATGACATCTCAATACTCAGAGAGGAGTTGGACCATTCTCTCCATCTCTTCTTTGGTACCTACTTTCCTGATGTGGAACTCTCTCAGCTCATCTTTTGTGTCAAGGTTGAATGTTTCATATTTTTTACCATTGGGTGGGACATCTGGTTGTCTTCTTGTAGCGGTCCCATCACTGTCAAAATTTATTTCTAGTTCTACCATTCCTTTAGGTATGGAATTGGTCCTTAATTTTATGATTCTCTAATCGTTAGGTGCTTCTGGATATTCTTCTTCCCTGACTTCTTCCCTTCCCTTTTTTCTATGATCTATTTTTCAAACACACCTACACACATAACGAACTCCAAGATGTGTTGGTCATATTGGAAGACCTTGAAGTTGGTAATATTTTCCAGGATGGTTGGAGCTTCAATGAGGTCCATGGAGAACTTCTTGAGTTTTGACTTTTCCATTGGGTGTAATGAGCTAGCGGACATAGCTAGTGTGTCAGTGACGCCATTCTTCTCCTCAGGATGGATTTGATATTGAATGCTTCAAAAACTTTGATCTTCCCATGCCCTACTTCGGTAAGAAGAGAGTCTCTTATTGTTGCAATAATACTAACTGTGGATCTATTTTACGATCAGTTGTGAGTCACCTTCCAATGTCATCTCTTTTATCCCCTTTTCATGGGCCAAACCTCGTATTCTACAACATTATTAGTGCACAAAAATTGTAACTGATAAGCAGCATAGAAAAACTTACCTCTTTGATTTATCATCTCAATCCTTCCATTGACCCCTTGTTTACATTTGAACCTGTCGAAATGAAGTTTCCATAAATGGTATTGTTTTGTGGGGTTTGACTTGGTTGGAAGTTTCATGAACACTTCATTATTTTGAGCCTTCTCTCCCCTCCTCCCTCACTATCTAAGGAGGTTGATTCTTCTTTTCTTATCCCTTGAGTGCCCTTAGGATCCATAGATTTGGTGTCTTCATTTTCTTGGTTTGCTGGCGACTTCCTATAGGGTGGGCAGGCACCATCATCTGAAGTACTCTAGTCACTGAACATACTGGGAGTAGGGTTCTTGTCAACTAAATATGATCCACCATCTTGAGTTTTGGAAAGGGATTTCTGACTGGTAGGAATGTCCACCTTCGGAGGGATGTCACATATGTCTTCCCTCTTAGAGTTCTTATCATTTGTTCCCAGGTCTTCTAAAACTCTGATTGGTGAGGAAATCTAGGTTAGCACGCATGATAACACATCTTGGCAACTTGGACATGTGAATTTTGAGTGGCTTACTTTGTGTAATCGGTAGTATCCTAGTAATAGGAGAATGTTGGGATATGTGTCTCATCCTATGTGTTGCAGGCTTACCGTCATGTTGCTAATGAAACTTTTGAAGATGTCATCATTGGGACTAAACTCCAGCAGACCTTGTATTGGAATATGATCTTTTTCTTTCATCTCCTTAATCTGAAACATGAGGATGCCATCCATTTGGTAAGTACCTAGGTCAGTTTTTGTGAACAAGACCTCGTTTGGGGTGTTATAATTTGTGATCATCCTTTTCAATTTGGGCTCGGTGTTGATCTTGATTTGGTTGTTCAATACCTTCCATGGTAACCATAGTTGGGTGAAGTCAGTGGACAAATAGCTTCTCAAAAATTTGGTTTATTCTTGACTCAGCAGCATCCCATAGGTCTCAGGAATATCCACTATATGCACATCGATGTGTTCTTTTATTCTTAGGTCCATGACCAATTGTATGTGCACATATTTAAGCACATCAATTAATTTGACCTTTGTCTTGACTAGTTGGATTACCTCCCAGTTTTTTTCCTTGGGGAGCATTCCTAGCTTCTTGCAGATAGACAAAGGTGTGATGTTACATGAATCTCCTGAATTAATTAAGCAGTTGTGTAAGTTTTTTTTTGAACATTCGTAGACTAAGTAGGAATGGCGATACTTCTATATTGTCTTTAAACATTGTAGGGAAAGCTTCTAAAGTATTTGTTAGTAATAATTGAGAGGGGCAGTGAATCAGTGGCCTAAAAATATATATATAATCAACCCTTAAAACTTAGTACCATAATATTATACCTCTATTTATCTTCAGTCCTATAAGATTAATGCCTCCAAATACTTATATCAAATTACTACTCCTTGGAATGCTTTGTAAAACCTTCTACTATAGATTTACCGAATAGTAGTCTGTTAATTTATCAAAAGATGGTAAATTATCTAGAATATACCAATCAATCCAATTAAGTTAAGTGTAATAAAAACACTAAATTAATTACTCATAAACACATTGACACATGGATTTTTAACGTGGAAACCCTGTTAATGGAAAAACCACTTGGCACCGGTAACCCAAAATTTTGACTCTTCTGAAGTGAGCTCAGTGAAGAGCCAACCTGTTAAAGGTTACAAACACACTATTAGGTGTGACCTTGTTAGAGGATTTAAAATTTCAGTCTGTCACTTGATATCGGGCCTCTCTATGCTACCATCTTTGATCAAACACTCACTTGGCCTGTCAATTGGTATCTGGCATCTCATGCTATCTTCATGATCAAACTTTTTGATACTCCTTGGGATGTATCTCAATATAGAAAGGATCTTTAAATCCTACTAGCTTAAGAGAATTTCTAAATCAATGGTTAAACTGAAACAGTATGATCTATTCACATATACAACTTATACTTGCAGATTTTCAAATCTATTGTAATCTCATAAAACTATTCTGATCAATATAACTCTATTTATACCTTTGCTCCACTTTGATTCTACTCGGTGATGTTGTGCTCTATTGCTCAGTGTCCACAAAAAACTTTATCTCTTTCCTTAGCTTGTTGATCAGCACTGTATGTAGTTTTTCTTCATCAGTTTTTCTTCAGCATCCTCTTTTCATTTATTCACCCACACCAATTCGTAATGAATTGATTTGTCTCTTTCTAGACATGATATCACTATTTTTAGGTTCTTGATCTTCTTGATCTTGGCGTGATCCACAATTCTTTCCAATTAGATTTAAAGCAAAACTCTTGTTTTATCTCATTGAGATCTTCTTTCCAACTAGACAAAAATAGCTTTAAATCAATTACTTATCTTTGTCTTATCTTGTCAATGAAAACAATAAAAACTACCAGTTAACTCTATATTTATCTCTTCCAGCTAGATATTTTGTCATTTTTTAACTTAATTTAATTTCGGTGTTTAACTCTTTGATACCATCGGTCAACACTCCAGTTCTTCTTGGGCTTCGCTGTCGGTTTCCACTATGTTTTTGGCCATCGGGTATGCTTGTGATTCTGCTCTTTGATAATGCCCATCAGTGTTCTTGCTTGGGCATCACTGTGACTTGACTGTCGGTGATCTCTATCCATCGAGTTTCACTGACTTTCAGTGTTTGTATTCACTTAGTGAATACTTGTCTTTTATGCATTACAGAAAGCATAATCTTTTTCTCTTTGATTCTCTGAAGTCTTTGACACTTTGAGTATAACCAATTAGATTATATCAAGTTGACATCAATGAAAATACAATCCATTAACTGATTTAATGTCTTGCATTATCCTTCTACATTTTGGTGATCAACTTAACATCTTCAAACATTCAATCAGTTACATGTTATCAATCTCTCCCTTTGGCATTGATGGCAACATACTACATTACCATACTATAATGTCACTAATGCAATATGAAATATATAGTTTCATCAAGCTTTTCTAATTTAACTATTAAAAATGTCTGGCTCTCGATAAGCTCAAAAATAGCTTAGATTTGTTTCTTTCAGAGTGGTTGTCTTCAATATTTTGATCCCTTCTCTAGATAGATGTATCATCTGATATCTTTGTTCTGATATGTGCTCTTCCTTGACTCTTCCTCTTCTTGATAATCTATTTTTCCTTTGATAGCAATCTTTCTCTTTTTCTAAACTCTCTCCCTTTTTTACTTCTCTCCCTTAGATGGATATTTCATATGTAATCAATTTCTCTCCCTTAGAATATTGATTCATTCTTCCTTTCTGATTCTCAGGAACTTCTCTTCATGAATAATGATATAATCTATCCCTTTATCATATCACTCCTTTTGATAATAAGATCATCTCTCCCTTTGTATGATAAAGAAAATATCATCTTTTGTATGATAATGAGAACATCTCTCCCTTTGACAACAATGCCAAAAAAAAATACTTCTCCTTGTTTTTATCATCTATATCATGTTCCATCCCTTTTCATTATGTATACCTTGAATTTCCCTATCCATCAGCAACAAAAAGTTTTTATTTTTGGTGTAGATATGTACCTTACAATGTACAGATGTATCTGCTGTTGTCAATCTCAGTGTTTGCATCAACATGACTAATCTTCAAATTTGGTATAGGCTGATGCAACCTCCTAGTCAGTTTACTGACCGATAGACAAGGGTTGAACCCCTAGTCTCTGTCTCAGGTACTCCAAAGTATCCTTTGGTAATGGCTTGGTGAATATATTACCTAAATTTTCCTTTGATTGAACATATTCTAGTGTCACTTCCTTTGCTTGCACTTGTTCCCTTAGATAGTGATACTTGATAGCGATATGCTTAGTCTTAGCATGCATGACTTGATTCTTAGAAATGTTTATTGTACTGGTATTATCACAATAGATAATTATTGGTTCAATGATCTTCATATTCATACCTTCCAGCAATTATTTGATCCATGCAATATTGGAGAAATTTGCAGTAGCAACCACATACTCTGCTTTTGCAGTAGACTAAGAGATGCATCCTTTCTTCTTGCTTATCCATGTGACAAGTCTGTCACCCATGAAGAATGCTCCTCTAGTTGTGCTCTTTTGGTCATCAATGTTTCTAGCCCAATTATCATCTTTATAGACTTGTAGCTCAAATTTTCCTTCTCTTTTGTACCATAATCCATAGTCCTCGGTGTTCTTCAAATATCTTTGAATTCTTTTGACAGTAGTCATATATGATTCTTTGGGATTAGCAAAGGATCTTGCAACTATTCCAACTGCATGTGATATATATGGTCTAGTGTGAACAACATACATTTGTTTTCCAATCATTGATCTATATAAGGTCTGATTTACCTCATTTATCTTGTCTTCTTTTGTCAGCTTGCATCCAGTAGCCATAGGTGTTTCAACTAGTTTGGGATCTTCCATCTTGAATATCTTTAGCACTCCCTTGATGTATTTAGACTGAGTGATGTATATGCCTACATCTTGTTGAAGAATCTATAGACCAAGAAAGAATTTTATCTCCCCAATCATAAACATTTCAAATTCCTTTCTTATTTCATTTGCAAAGGATTTACATAACAATTCATTCCCTCCAAAAATGATATCATCAACAAAAATTTCAGCAATTAGAATTTTACCATTGGTTTCTTCTTTTAAGTACAGATTTCTATTTTAACTTGTGTTAACAAATTTTATGCTAATGAGATATGAGTGAAGTCTTTCATACTAGGATCTTGGTGTTTGTTTCAATCCATACAAGGCTTTATGTAGTCTACATACCATGTTTAACTTGTCTAGATTAACAAACCCTTCTGCTTGTTCAATGTATACCTCTTCTTCTAGTATTCCATTTAGGAATGCAGATTTGACATCCATTTTGTATACCTTGAATCCTTTAAATGCAGCATAAGCAAGTAAGATTCTAACTCCTTCTATTCTAGCAACAGGTGCAAAGGTTTCTCCATAATAAATACCTTCTTCTTGTGCATATCCCTTGCATACTAATCTTTATATGTTTCTAGTGACTTCTCCATTCTCATTTAACTTGTTTCTGAATATCCATTTGGTATCGATGACATTCTTGTCATCTTTTCTCGGTACTAGTGTCCATGTATTGTTCTTCTCAATCTGTTCTATCTCTTCATTCATAGCACTGGCCCATTCTTCATTCTCAAGTGCATTGTTAACAAATTTAGGCTCAAAATCACAAAGTAAACATCTGGTGTTAAGTGACTTACTTCTTGTTCTTGTTCCAGCCTTCTTATCTCCTATGATTTGATTCTGAGGATGATGTCTTCTGACATACTTGGAAAGTTGTGGTTCAGCTCTGTGTTCATCATTTTGATCATCTTCTTCACCTTCATTTTCATCTCCATTCTTCAAAACATCAT
The DNA here is from genome assembly GCA_018584345.1 of Thuja plicata. Classification (NCBI taxonomy): domain Eukaryota; kingdom Viridiplantae; phylum Streptophyta; class Pinopsida; order Cupressales; family Cupressaceae; genus Thuja; species Thuja plicata. The sequence goes on from MU225206.1 coordinate 760,508, forward strand.
CTTGAGGATTATCCTAATTATCGGTAATTTCAGCCTAATGCTTGGGTGCAATGTTCTGATGCTCAAGAGTGACACACTGTTGCTTGGGTAGAGTGTCAGGTTCTGTATAAACAAACCTTTTGTAGTCCTATGGTTCCTTTTTTCTTTCCTTATCATTCTTTTTTGCAAATTCATTTATTTTCACATTTGCACTTTTAATGATTTTGTTAGATGACTTGTTAAGACATTTATAAGCCTTGATTTTGGTTGAATACCCTAGGAAGATACCTTCTTCACTTTTGCAGTCAAGCTTTCCATTTCTATCATCCTTCAATATATAACATTGACTACCAAAGATTCTGAAGTAACTTACATTGGGTGTATAACCATACCAAAGCTCATAGGGTGTCTTCTTTGTATCCTTCCTCAATTGTACTATGTTTAGTGTATAGATAGAAGTACTGAAAACTTCCCTCCAAAATGTTTGAGTAATTCTTTTCTCAATCATCAATGTTCTTGCACAGTCAACAATTGATCTATTTCTCCTCTCAGCAATTCCATTTTATTGTGTTGTCCTTGGTACAGAAACCTATCTTTTAATTCCATGCTCATTGCAATAGTCAGTGAATTCATCTAAAGTAAATCCCCCTCCTCTATCTGACCTTAAGCATTTCAATTTATTTTCACTTTGTTTTTCTACCATTGCTTTGTACCATTTAAACATCTTAAATGCTTCTGATTTATCTTTTAAAAACATGACTGTTATCGCTCTAGAAAAATCATCAATAAAGAGAATAAAATACCTATCTCCATAGTATCTCTTTTTCCTCATGGGTCCACATAGATCTGTATGGACTAAATCTAGAATTGCAGTAGATGTATGAATTTTGCTCTTGAAACTAGACTTTGTCATCTTACCTTTTTGACAATTCTTGCACATGATATGCTTGATATGCTTGGGCTTAGTCATTGTTGGTAAGCCTCTGACATTCCTTTCATTGATTATTTTTATCATGTTGTCAAATTTCACATGAAATAATATTTATTCACTTCTATCCATCAAACAAGTGGTGTTAGTGTCATCAAGATAGAAAAGGTTACCTTTTGTCTGCTCATCGGTACCAATCAACCTTCCTGATTCATTGTAGATTTTTGCCTTCTTATTTTCAAATGCTACTTTGTGACCTAAATTGTTCAACTGAGAAACACTTAACAAATTATAATTTAGTCCTTTAATCGAGTAAGCATTTTCACATTTAGTTAGGGTATTCAACATTATGGTTCGTTTACCTTCAACTGGACAAGGTATATCATTTCTCATTCTCACTGAACCACCATTATAGTATTCAAAAGTCTCAAAATTTTGTTTCTCACCGGTCATATGGTGAGTGCAGCCACTATCTATGATCTAGACATCATTTTTACTAACTTTAGATATGAGTGCAGTTTCTGCATACCTTTCTTCATCTTCATCTGAATCATCCTTCATGGCTACAAATACCATCTTGATGTCTTCTTCTGATTCGGTGTTAGTGTCATCAGATATGTTTTCAGCTAGGTAACAAGCTTTCTTTCCTTTGTCCTTGTAGTCTCGGGTATCTCTCTTTTCATATTGTCAGTTGCTTCAAAAATCTCTATTATCACCTTTATCAAACTTCTCATATGATTGGTCATTTCCTCTGTCATCTTTTCTTCAGTTTGGGCATCTTGCAGCAAAGTGTCTGACCTCTTTACAATTGAAACATACAAGTGGTAATTTACCTTTGTATCTACCTTTTCCTCTCTGCAATCTTCTTGCCATTAGTGTTTCAATATCATCAAGTCCTTGATCCTCATTATCACTGTCACTATCATTTCTAATAGCATGTCTATGACTTGAGTTACTTATCTTTCGAGAAGATTTGAAAGTAGATTCTATGGATGGTAAGACACTATTATCAAAGTTATTCATCTCAAATGAAATTATTCTACCAATAAGACTATCTAGAATAATTGTATTGTTTTCAATTGCTCTCATTTCTTGAATAGCAAAAAATCTAATAGCATAAAAAGGCAATAAGGTTCTTAAGATTTTTCTTACCACTGTCTCCTCTTCAAGTACACCTCCAACTCCTCGGATAGCATTTACTACCTCTTTGATTCTGTAGCTATACTGAGTAATGGTTTCTCTTTCTTTCATCCTTAGTTCACCAAACCTCCCTCTTAGGCTTTCTACCTTTTCTCTGAGTACATTAGCATCTCCTTCATGTACAAGCTTCAACTTATCCCACATTTTCTTTGCAGAGGTGTAGGTTTTGACATCTTCAAACTCAACATCAGAGAGTGATGATGCAAGTTCTATCATCATGTAGTTATGCTCATGCTTAACTCTTAATTGCTCAAGAGTATGAGGTCTTGTAGGCAGCACATATTTAGTATCTAAGTATTGAACAATATCATTCCAATACCTGATAGTTGGAGTCTTATTCTACTTTGCCATGATGTAAAGTTGACTTTATTCAACTTGGGAACATCTCGTCTATTCATCTTGTGATCTTTTGCTTGAGCTATTAAACTCCCTTTCTAAGCACACAAGCTCTAATACCAATTGTTAATAATAATTGATAGGGGGTGAATCAGTGGCCTCAAAAATATTCCAATAATTAACCCTTAAAAATTAGTACCACAATATTATACCTCTAGTTATCTTCATTCCTATAAGATGAATGCCTCCAAATACTTATATCAAATTACTACTGCTCAGAATGCTTTGTAAAACCTTCTACTGTAGATTGACCGAATAGTAGTCTGTTAATTTACCAAAAGACAGTAAATTATCTAGAGTATACTGATCAATCCAATTAAGTTAAGTGTAATGCAAAACACTAAAGTAATGACTCATAAACACATTGACACATGGATTTTTAACATGGAAACCCTGTTAAGGGAAAAACCACTTGGGACTGGTAACCCAAAATTTTCACTCTTCTAAAGTGAGCTCGGTGAAGATCCAACCCTATTAAAGGTTAAAAAAGCAATGTTAGGTGTGACCTTGTTAGAGGATTTAAAATTTTAGTCTGTCACTTGATATCAGGCATCTCTATGCTACCATCTTTGATCAAACACTCACTTGGCCTATCAATTGGTATCTGGCATCTCATGTTATCTTCATGATCAAACTTTTTGATACTCCTTGGGATGTATCTCAATACAGAAAGGGTCTTTTAATCTCACTTAGTTAAGAAACTTTCTAAATCAATGGTTAAACTAAAGCAAAATGATCTGTTCACATATACAACTTATACTTGTAGATTTTCAGATCTATTGTAATCTCATAAAACTATTTTGATCAATATAACTTTGTTTATACCTTTGCTTCAATTTGATTATGCTCGGTGATGTTGTGCTCTATTGCTTGGTGTTCGCAGAAAAATTTAGCTCTTTCCTCAGCTTGTTGATCAACAATGTATGAAGTTGTTCTTCACCAGTTTCTTTTCAGCATCCTCTTTTCATTTATTCACCCACACCAATTCGTAATGAATTGATTTGTCTCTTTATACACATGATATCACCATTATTAGGTTCTTGATCTTCTTGGTCTTGGCATGATCCACAATTCTCGCCAATTAGATTTAAAGCAAAACTCCTATTTTATCTCACTGAGATCTTCTTGCCAACTGGACAAAAATAGCTTTAAATCCATTACTTATCTCTGGCTTATCTTGTCGATGAAAACAATGATAACTACAAGTTAACTCTATATTTAGCTCTGCCAGCTAGATATTTTATCATTTTTGAATGCAAGTTAATTTCGGTGTTTAACTCTTTGATAGTGTCGGTCAACACTCCAGTTCTCCTCAGGCTTCTCTGTTGGTTTACACTATATTTTTTGTCATCGGGTATGCTTTTGATTATGCTCGTCAGTAATGCTGATCAGTTTTATTGCCCTGGCATCACTGTGACTTGACTGTCGGTGATCTCTATCCATCGGGTTTCACTGACCGTCGGTGTTTGTAGTCACTTAGTGAATACTTGTCTTTTATGCATTACAGAAAGCATAATATATTTCTCTTTGATTCTCTAAAGTCTTTGACACTTTGATTATAACTAATTAGATTATATCAAGTTGACATCAATGACAATACAATCCATTAACTGATTTAATGTCTTGCATTATCCTTCTACATTTTGGTGATCAACTTAACATCTTCAAACATTCAATCAGTTACATGTCATCAGAGTTGATATTGGATGTGGTGGTCTTCATGTTGTTCATTGTTGTACCTTGTCTAGAATGGACCAGGGATTTTATGAGTGCTTCTCTTTGAGAAGGGAAGCCTTAAAGCATTTCAAACATAGAGATGTTCACCTTCATTTTCTTCAATTCTTCAACCGCACTATATTTAACATCTAACCAAGCTGTAATTTTGTAACTAGCAAACGTATTTGGTGCAGATGATGTAGGAGAACTCAGACCTTTAGGAGGCATGGGGTTTTTTCTAGCTCGGGGGTCTGGAGGAGTTGGTTATTTTTCCAGAGGTATACCGTCTGTTAGAGGTTCCTTTTGGCTCCTTAAATTGTACGGGCTCCAATCATCATTTTGAAAGGTGTGAACTTCAAAATATTCAAGTTCTTTCTCACTCTAGAATGGGAACACAAATTCTTCTTCCTTGTTGTAGACGTCAAAACTTTCTTCGCTCCTAGGTTCATAGGATTCTAACACCATTGCATTGAACTGTATAGGGGGTTCCTCCAAACTTTGTGGATGGTGGTGGTTTGGATTTCTTCCACACCTGTCATTGTCTTGGTGTTGGGTTGGACCCTCAAAAAAATTCACATTATGAGCATTATGAGCATTAGCATTATCAATGAGAATGCTCCCATTGTTGGGTCGGATGTTCCAAGGTCTATTGGGTCTCTGCTACCCAAACTGTTTATCTTGTGAATTGTTGTTGTTGTTGTTAGAATGAATTCAAAATAACTGAGAGGGGGGGTGAATTAGTTATCCTTGGGTCTAGATGTGCCCATTAAAACTTTATACGAATTTGAACAATTCATATCTGCTCAGCAGCAATAATATATGTCAACAACTTAAACATGCATTTTACTATTCAGATGTAATTAGCTTGCAGAAACTTAACAATAAAATAAACCATAAATATTCACACAAGTTGAAACCCTGATTTAACATGGAAACCCAATTTGGGAAAAACCACTGGTAACATACTACCAAGTTTTCACTCTTCTGAAGTGAGCTTTGTTAGGAGCCAACCCTATTAAAGGTTACAAAACACATTGCTAAATGTGACCTGGTTAAAGGATTTAATCACCCTGTCAGGAGTGGCCTTGTTAGAGGGCTTAGAACATTCCACCTGAGTTTCACCTTGCTCAAAGGATTTATACAATGACTATTAGGTCAACCTTGTTAAAGGATTTTAACTGATACAATGATTAGAAAGTAATCAGCAGTTGTGATCTGATACATACAACTTACTTTGCAAATCTAGATCTGATTTCAGCTCTAATTCTAACTTACTTAGTGGCCTCCATTCTCATCTCAAACTTCATATTTTCTTGGAAATGCGTCAAGCAATCACTCATACAATTCTCTGCTTCTCTGTTCATCCTTCTCTACTAGGTCATGTCAATCAGTAAATTAACTATGCAACCCTCTTGCATACACACACACATTACATGAATAACCCCTGGAGGTTATCTTATACCTCTTCATCTAGGTCAGATAAATATTTTCTGCTTAATCAAGATCGTAGATCTTAGGTTAGGTCAGATCCAATGGATCATCCCATCATTACATTACCATTTACTTCTCCAAAGTAGTCTTTAATTAAATCTTGAGTCCATGCATTAATTGCACTTACCCATGCATTAAATAACATGGATCAATCTTTAATTAACTTTACATATCCCAATAAAATCAATTATGTCAGCCAGAGATCTTAAATCTCATCATTAATCAAAATATAGACGCTCAGCCAACACTGAACTTGCTCGGCAATTTCACTGGTGCTCAGTCGTCACTAGAAATTATGCTCAGAATACTAGTGCTTGGCACAAACCAACCAGTAAAACTGTCATCAAAAGATAAACAACGCATTACTTTTCCAATGTGCCAACTGATCAAGTACCCTTGTTATTTGCCTTAACTCAACCATTCCATTTGGTCTTCTTGTTAAATCTTCTCCATTAATCAATAGATATGGTACTCCAACAGATAGCAATAGTCTCACTAGTTAAGGTTTGACATCAATGACAAAACAATAATTGTTTCCATTGTAGCTTTCCAAACAATATTTCCAACAATCTCCCTCTTTGGCATTGATGGAAACACTAAACAATAAAATAATAATTTTCAACCATAGTTACCATACAATCCAAAAAGTCTATCTGTGTTCCTTGATATGAACAAATCTTCATTAATGTCTTTAGCTTCATTCTGATTCTCATCTTGTAAAACTTTTCTCCCTCTATGTCTGTGATCACACTAATGTCTTTATGTTTCTGTTCGTCAATCTCTCTCTTTCTCTAAGTAGTAAATTCTCCCTCTTTCAATAAACTTCTCCCTCTATATTTATTAGTATATTTCTCCCTCTTTAACAACAATGCCAAAGATGTTGACGTCTTCATCATGCAGATTCTTCTGTTATGAACTCTGTATCATGTTGTTCCTGTCATCTTGCTTATGACTAATTTTCTTTTTCTATCCTTGTCTGTCTTTCACAACTTTAGGCAGCATCCTAAAGTGTGACTGTCTGTGCATCAATGTGAAAACTATTCTGAATATAACATTTGATGCAACAGTATCATTCTAAACTAATTAGCCTCAGTTAGGGGAATCACCCCTAATTTACCTTGCAGATACTCATGATCATCCTTCGGTAGTGCCTTTGTAAATATGTCTACTAATTGTTCCTTAGTGTTCACATACTCCAGTCTCACTTCCTTCTTCTGAACTAGCTCCCTCAAGTAATGATACTTGATAGCTATATGCTTTGTCTTAGAGTGCATTACAGGATTCTTAGAAATATTAATGGCACTCATGTTATCACAATATATGACAACTGGTTCTGTGATCTCTTCTTTCATTCCTTTCAGTAGTATCTTCAACCACACAATATTAGAACAATTAACTACTGCTGCCACATACTCAGCTTCAGTTGTAGATTGTGAGGTGCAATTGTGTTTCTTGCTTGTCCATGAAACTAATCTTTTTCCCAAAAGAAATTTTCCTCCTGTGGTGCTTTTTCTATCATCAACATTTCCAGCCCAATAAAAATCAATATAAACTCTGAGTTCAAACTTATCATTCCTTTTGTAATATAGACCATATTCATCTATTCCTTTGAAATATCTTAGAATCCTTTTTACTGCCATTATATGAGTTTCCTTGCGATTGGCAGAAAATATAGCAACAATTCCAACAACTAATGCAATATCAGGTCTACTGTGTACAACATATTGCAGTTTTCCAATCATTGATTTGTACAGTGTTTGATTTACTTCTTTTGTCTCATCATTTTTGGTTATAAACTTCTATCCAATGGCCATGGGTGTACTCACTAGTTTTGAATCTTCCATTCCAAAAGTTTTTAGTATCTCTTCGACATATTTTGATTGAGTAATATAGATACCATTCTTCATCTGATATATTTGTAAGCCAACAAAAAAATTTATCTCACCAAACATAGACATCTCAAATTCAGTTTGCATCTCCTTTGCAAATGCTTGGCATAACATATCTTGTCCACAAAAGATAATGTCATCAACAAAAATTTCAGCTAATAAAGTACCTTTACTTTGCTCTGTCTTCAAATATAGATTGTTGTTGTCTTTGGTTCTTGCAAATCCAATCTTCATCAGATAGTTGTGCAATCTCTCATACCATGCCTAGGGTGCTTGCTTCAGTCCATATAGTGCTTTGTGTAATTTGAAAACCATATTTCTTTTCCTTGGGTCAACAAATCCATCAGCTTGTTCAATGTATACTTCTTCTTCTAATATACCATTTAGAAATGATGACTTTACATCCGTTTGATAGACTTTTAAATCCTTTGTAGGATACATATGCAATTAAGGTTCTTACTCCTTCCAATCTTGCAACTAGGGTGAATGTCTCTCCATAGTCAATTCCTTCCTCTTGTGCATAACCCTTGCATACCAGTCTAGCTTTATTTCTTGTTACCTATCCATGTTCATTCATCTTGTTTCTGAATACCCACTTAGTATCAATTACATTTTTGTCATTCAACCTAGGTAAAAGTATCCAAGTATTGTTCTTTTCAATTTGTTAAATTTCTTCGTTCGTGGCTTGAATCTAGTCTTCATTGTCTAAGGCATCTTTTACTGTTTTAGGCTCAAAATAACATAATAAGCAGGTATCTTCTCTCAATTTTATTCTTGTCATGACTGCAGAATCTTTTGCTCCTATGATTTGATCAGGTTTATGGTGCCTTCTTACATACTTTTCCAAAGTAGGTTCTTTCTCTACTTCAAATTGATCATTCATGTTTAATTCAGGTTGAAACTATGACTTATCATCTCCATCAGATAGTTCGGTAGTCACCTCTTATTGCCCATAAATTTTGTTTTGTGACTCAGTAGGTGCAGACTGTTGCTCGGCAACTTCATTCTCAATTCTAGGTAATTCATTAGAATCTTCCTCATTAGGATAGGTGAATGATTTGTAACTCTCAGGCTCAGTCATGCTTTCAGCTTCATTTCTTTCTACATATTCATCAATTCTAACATTTTCACATTCCACAATTTTTTTAGTGTTAGAATTCAAACACTTGTATGCTTTAATTTTAGTTGAATATCCAAGAAATATGCCCTTTTCACCTTTAGCATCAATTTTTCCATTTTTTAATCCTTCATTATGAAACATCTACTTCCAAAAACTTTAAAATAGCTTACACTAGGTGCATATCCATACCATAGCTCATAAGGTGTAGTATTTGTACGTTTCTTGACTTGTACTTTATTCAGGGTATAGACTATTGTACTTACAACTTCTCTCCAATATTTTTGTGCAACATTTTTCTCCGTCATTAGTGTTCTAGCACAATACATGATAGATCAATTTCTTCTTTCAGCTATACCATTCTTTGGTGGTGTCCTAGGAGCGGACATCTGCCTCTTTATCCCTCTGTCATCACAAAACTTGTTAAACTCATTAGAAATAAACTCACCTCCTCTGTCAGATCTTAGACATTTCAGACTTTTACCTGTCTCCTTTTCAACTTTTACCAAGTACCACTTAAACAACTAGAATGCATCAGATTTTTCCTTAAGAAATATAACAGTCATCATTCTAGAGTAATCATCAACAAATAAGATAAAATATTTGTCTCCCCAGTAACTTTTCTCACCAATAGGTCCACAAAGGTCTGTATGAACCAATTCTAGAATATCCTCAGAAGTATGAATTTTACTCTTGAAACTAGATTTAGTCATCTTTCCCAATTGACATTGCTTGCACATTGCACTTTCAGGTTTATTTAACTTAGGCAGCCCTCTAACCTTTTTCAATTTTCTTATGCTTACCAAGTTATCAAATTTTACATGACATAACCTTTTATGCCATAACCAAACATCACTATATTGTGCAAACAAGCATGTCTCAACAGTTAAATCCAGATAAAACAAGTTACCTTTTGTCTGCTCGCCACTCCAACTAATTCTCCATTGGCATCATATATTTTTGCTTTCTTGTGATGGAATTCAACTCTGTAACTAGAAGTATTTAGCTGTGAAACACTCAATAAGTTATACTTAATATCATCAACCCAATATACATAATCACGTCTGATTTTGTCAGTCAATTGAATTGATCCTTTCCCTTTAACGCGACATGGTGTATCATTTCCAAATTTAACATAACCACCTTTACACTGATCAAAGGTTTCAAATTTATCTTTATCCCCGGTCATGTAATGTGAACAACCACTATCAATAATCCAATGATCACCTTTACTCATATAATAAATTAGTGCAGTTTTCTCATCATCATCAGAATCATCTTTTATTGCAACATACACAACTTCTATATCATTTTCATCAAATTTATCAGATTCATTGTCAGAAGCTTCTTCAGCTATATAGCAGGATTTCTTACCTTTGTCTTTTTAATCCTTGTACTTCCTAAAGTCTTAGTCATCCTTTCTATCTTTATACTTTTTGTCTCTTCTTTCATCTTTTTCATTCTTATCAGGACATCTTGCAGCAATATGACCAACTTTGTTACATGAAAAACCAATAATAGGAAGTTTACCTTTGAATTTTCCTTTTCCTCTAGATAGTCTTCTTGCCATAAGTGCCTCAAGTTCTTCTAAATCATCATCAGAAGTGTCGTTGTTTCTATCCACACATTTCTTTCCTTTGTTTGATTTTTTGAGGACCATCTGGGACTAGAATGCAGATTCAATGGCTTGTGGAGTATAGTTATCAAAATTTGACATCTCAAATACAGTAAGTCTGCCTACCAAACTTTCCAGAGTCAAATTGTTGTTAGGAGTACATCTCAATTCTTGAATTGCAGATACTCTAATAGCATAAATAGGAAGAAGTGTTCTCAGTACCTTGTTCATGATGTTTTTATCATTAATGGTTCCTTTATCTCCTCTACTAGCATTTACAACTTCCTTTATCCTACCATAATATTGAACTATATTTTCTCCTTGCATTTTCATTTCATCAAACTTACCTCTCAAGCTTTCAGATTTGGCTCTTAGCACATTTGTGTCACCTCCACAGATGGTTTCAAGGGCATCCCACATTTGCTTTGCGCTTGTACAGTCCTTTATGTCTTCAAACTCATGATAGTTCAGGGATGATGCAATCTCCAACATTGCTTGATTATGTTCTTGCTTTTCTCTTAACTATGCAGCATTGATAAATGTTGTAGGGGCTACATATTCTTGATCAACATGACATTTAGCAGAGTCACCAACACCAGCCAAGTGAAATTTCATCAAACTTTGCCGTGCAAGAAAGTTATCCTTGTTCAACTTCGGTACCTCCCTTTTATACATCTTGATCTTTTTCTCCAAGTACCTTCAAATTGTTTTCAAGAGAACTAAGCTCTGATACCAATTGTTAGAATGAATTTAGAATAATTGAGAGGGGGGATGAATCAGTTATCCTCAGGTCCATATGTGCCCATTAAAACTTTATACCAATTTGAACAATTCAGATCTGCTCGGCAGCAATAATATATGTCAACAACTTAAACATATAGTTTACTGTTTAGATGTAATTAGCTTGCAGAAACTTAAAAGTAAAACAACCCATAAATATTCACACAAGTTGAAACCATGATTTAACATGGAAACCCAATTTGGGAAAAACCACCAGTAACATGCTACAAAGTTTTCACTCTTCTGAATTGAGCTCTGTTAGGAGCCAACCCTGTTAAAGGTTACAAAACATGTTGCTAAATGTGACCTGGTTAAAGGATTTAATCACCCTATCAGGAGTGGCCTTGTTAGAGGACTTAGAACATTCCACCTGAATGTCACCTTGCTCAAAGGATTTATACAATGATTGTTAGGTCAACCTTGTTAAATGATTTTACCTGATACAATGGTTAAAAAGTAATCATTAGTTGTGATCTAATACATACAACTTACTTTGCAAATCCAGATCTAATTTTAGCTCTAATGCTAACTTACTGAGTGGCCTCCATTCTCATCTCAAACTCTAGATCTACTTGGACATCTGTCAAGCAATCACTCATGCAATTCTCTACTTCTCTATTCAGCCTTCTCTACTAGGTCATGCCAATCAGTAAATTAACTATGCAACCCTCTTGCATACACACACACATTACATGAATAACCCCTTGAGGTTATCTTATACCTCTTCATCTAGTTCAGATAAATCTCTGCCGCTTAATCAAGATTGTAGATCTTACGTTAGGTCAGATCCAATGGATCATCCCATCATTACATTACCATTTACTTCTCCAAAGTAGTCTTTAATTAAATCTTGAGTCCATGCATTAATTGCGGTTACCCATGCATTAAATAATGTGGATCAATATTTAATTAACTTTACATATCCCAATAAAATCAATTATGTCAGCCAGAGATCTTAAATTTCATCATTAATCAAAATACTAGCGCTCGGCCACCATTATGTTCTCACTCGGCCAACACTGAATTTGCTCGACAATTTCACTGGTGCTCGGTCGTCACTAGAAATTATTCTCAACATACTAGTGCTTGGCACAAACCAACCAGTAAAACTATTATCAAAATATAAACAACACATTGCTTTGCCAATGTCCAACTGATCAAGTACCCTTGTTATTTGCCTTAACCATTCCACTTGGTCTTCTTGTTAAATCTTCTCCATCAATCAATAGATATGGTATTCAAACAAATAGTAATAGTCTCACCAATTAAAGTTTGAAATCAATGACAAAACAATAATTGTTTCCATTGTAGCTTTCCAAATAATCTTTCCAATAGTTATTATAGGTATTGAAGCTCCGATTTTGATTCTGAGGATAGGTATTAGGAGTCATAGGTGTCCTTTGATACCCGCTTTGGTTTTGGGATGGGTTTAGCTTCATCCAGTTGAGTTTGTTGGTCAATTGAGATAGAGTTTTCTTTACAGAATCTAATTCAGATACCAGGTGATTGTCAGGCTTCAAGGGAGGCATAGTTCTCTATTTAAAGAAATTAGTTTTGTGAGCTTCATAACAAGGATAGGTGATGGATGGTGGAGGGGTAGCAAGTGGTTGTGCCGGGACCAGGTTCAATAAGGGTGTATGGGTGGTTAAATTCTAATTTATTATAGAGAACTGATGTGGAGTAGAAATGTTTCTCAAAGTGGGTAAGGTGCCAAATTTTCCTCCTTCTTAGGGATCCATTTGTTGGGTGAAATTTATAGCTTTATTTTACACCTTTTCCATAGTATCTTTGTCCATAGGAGGAAGTCTTCTTAAAAAATGGAAGTGAGCAGATCCAAAGCTTTCAAATAAATTTGTATGACTATTGCTTCTAGTATGACATAAGGTGCCTCCAATTTCTGGTGCATCTTGTGGAAGCGATGGTTGAACATATCCATTGGCTCAATAAAATCTTTCCTTGATGTTATGAATTGGTGATGCATTGTGGCAGGATCAACATACAACTTAAACTGATTTAGGAATTTTGTTTTAAACTTGGCCCATACAAAGATGGGACCATGTGACAACTTTAGGTACCAGTTGAATGTGAACTCACCCAAGGTGTATGGGAAAAAATGACAGATGACATCTTGTTGTGCAATTTCCTTGCGATTGCAAATTTCTTTGAAGGCACAGATGTGTTCTTCTGATGTCCTTGATTCTCCATATTCAAAACATGTGCAGAATTTCTCTGGTTTTTTGGGCAATTCATGGAGTTGACCCACCAAATTCAATGGAGAAAATTTGTGCGTTAGCAAAGAAATCCATGGGGAGAAGTTGTTGTAAATTCAGATTTTGCAAGCTCTGAGTTTGAGGGACTTCCATCGTGATGGATGGGGCAGCAACATGGGATTGTTGTTCAAAGGGTTCTAAGGGTTCGATAGGATGATGAGTGGATTTGGATTTCCCTTTGTCACTACAATTTTTGTGATGGTGAGTAAGTTCAAGTAAATCACCCATCTTTGGATATGATCTAATCACTCGCTCAAATTGTTCGGGTGAGAAGAATCCGATGTTATCCAAATTTTCAGTCTTTGGTCCCTCCTTCTAGCATTACTTTTATTGAGCATTGTTTTTACACAAGTCAATTGCTAGGATTTTGAGATTTGATTTCCTCTCTTAAAAGAATAACAAAGTTATTCCCAAGGTTCTCCATGGTCATGGTACAACCTACTCGGTAAACTCAATTGAAGCTAAATGTGAATGTTTACAAGGAGGCCTTTGCTGGTACTTTCAAGACGTCAAACTGAAAAATAAATTTAGTAGTTGTTTTTGTATTTTCCAATTTATCAATGCATGTAGCTTACTAATGATATAAATCTATGCTCAAACTTATGATGATTACCTATTTATCCAGATTTTCAAAGAAATTCAAAATATTGGGGTAACGAGAGTTTAAACAAATTTATTGAAAATAAAATACTAACGTACATAAACCATTTTTGAACCTCTCTTGCAAATTAAATGGTGGAAATATTGGAACCTACTAAATATGAATAAGACCATGTCACAATTCTATACCCAATGGATGCAATCGTTTGGAGAGAAATGTATCAAGATGCAAGATTTTCAAAATCTATCAAAATCGTGAAGCCACAACCATGTGCACACACACGAGATGGATTTATCATTGAACCAATAGAATTATCTTTCCCAATCATTCATCACAGCAAGATCAATGAACAACAACAAACTCCAATTTAATCAATTACAAATCCAAAACAAAATAAACCCAATTGGCTCTTTGAAACAAATGAATGAGCAAACACACATTCATAAAATTCCCATAGATAGCAGAAAATAATCATACAGTGAATGAAGCACCAATTGTATATCTTTATTGCATCAAATATCTGACCCTATTACATTGTTTTGATTACAATATATAGTGCTTTGAACTACCAACTCTGAACCCCAAAACTAGGGCTTCAGCAACTCTAAAAATGATGAAAACAAAGCTAAATATAAATCTTGTTAAAGAAAACTAACACTAAACTAATGCTAAATAGTTTGCATGGATCCTTGATCCATTTACAATCAGTTTGCCCATGAATTTAGTGTCAACCTTGCTTAGAAAGAAGATAAAAAGGAACTGGAGCTCCACCATTTTTAACTACAGTACTTCTTTTGATCTATGAGTTCTCCCTTGGAATCTTCATTTGGAGTACCCATGTGGTGAAGACTGATAGAAGATCTCTAATCATACAAAGATGAACCCCAATTGTTGATCAATATGATCTGGAACTCTACATTTATGCAAAAAAAAATCTCACGTTGGAATGGCCCAAAATTCATTTTTTAAGGTTTTTTTAGGACTTTAATATTTGATTAAGCAAGATTTATTGAATTGCCCTCAGTGTCTAGAAAAACAAGAAAAATATGAGTGGATGAACTCGTAGATAGAGGAAGGACAAGGGTCACTTGTTATGGAATTGAAGTTGTTTGGGTTACCAAGGACTGTCCAAGAAATGTGATAATATGTTTTTTCCAAGCTAAGGAATTGTACATGACAAGATAGGGTAATGATATAGCATGTTGATTTGTATATGGTCCACAGGAATGGACATGACAAGATAGGGTAAAGATATAGTGTGTTGATTCGTATATGGTCCACATGAATGGACATGTCAAGAAGTGTCTTTGAAAAACATGTTTTTCATTTTATGTCCTTATTATATATGAAGACTAAGAGAGGGACTTGGATAGGAAAATGATAGGAAATGGATTGAAGGTTGCAACAAGATAGACGATATGGAATATAGGTTGTGATAAGATAGGTAAAGTGGACCAATGTTGTAATAAGATAGGAAATGTGGACCAAAGGGATGTGGACAATGAAAAGAAGATATGACATATAATGCTTCTAGGGAGATCCTTAGGCTTATCAAGATCAAATCTGGGAAAAGGGAATATGGATTTTGATAAGGATAAGGGATATGACAGACATAGGATAATGGAGGAAATGATAGGGATAATTGAGGATAATGGAAAAATATTAATAAAATCTATCCCCAAGTATGGAATGCAAGAAGTTTGTAAATTACACGTGACATCTGCTTGCCAGGTTTTCATCCTGGTACTTACTCAAAGAACCTGCTTGTCAGGTTTTCACTTTTGTATGAAATTATTTCTCTTTACATTTTTTTTGTCTTATGGAAATGCCTATTTGCCAAGTTTTCATCAAGGTAACTTTTTTTTTTCTTTTCTTTTTTTTCACTTTTTCTTCTTTTTGATTTTTTTGATTTTTTTTGGAAATGATGGACGCATGATATGACATGGATGGAGGAATCAAGCATATTTCTATTTGGATGGTTCTCTTGAAGGACATGTAATAATGGACCTGTTGAGTGTTGTTTTTATACAAGTCAATAGCTAGGATTTTGAGATTTGATTTCCTCTATTGAAAGAATAATGAAGTTATTCCCAAGGTTCTCTATGGTCATGGTACAACCTACTCGATAAACTCAGTTGAAGATAAATGTGAATGCTCACAAGGAGGCCTTTGTTGGTACTTTCAAGATGTCAAACTGCAAAACAACTTTAGTACTTATTTTTGTATTTTCTAATTTATCAATGCATGTAGCTTACTAATTATGCAAATATATGCTAAAACTTGTGATTATTACCTATTTATCCAACTTGTCAAAGAAAATCAAAAGATTTGGGTAACAAGAGTTTAAACAAATTTGCTAAAAATAAAATCCTAATGGACATAAACCATTACCAAACCTCTCTTGCAAATTAAATGGTGGAAATATTGGAACCTACTAAATATGAATCAAACCATGTCGTGATTCTATACCCAATAGATGCAATCGTTTAGAGAGAAATGTATCAAGATGCAAGATTTTCAAAATCTATCAAAATCATGAAGCCACAAGAATGTGCACACACATGAGATGGATTTATCATTGAACCAATAGAATTATCTTTCCTAATCATTCATCACAACAAGATCGATGAACAAAAAAAAACTCCAATTTAATCAATTGCAGATCCAAAACACAATAAACCCAATTGGTTCTTTGAAAGAAATGAATGAGCAAACACACATTCATAAAATTCCCATATACAACAGAAAATAATCACATAGTGAATGGAGTACCAATAGTATATCTTTATTGCATTAAAGATCTGACCCTATTACATTGTTTTGATTACATGTCATGCCCCGCAAGGGAATTGGGGAAGAGAACATAGATTCTCTTTATAAAAGAAAACCTAAGTAATGATTTATGAAAAATTTTGAATTTTTAAAGAATTACATGAGCAAAACATAGTTTAGCTTAGATTCCTCCAAGGTTCCCTTCTAATTAAATTCACAATTTATTTAAGTCCATTTAGTGTACTAGCAACTTGATTTACTTCTTAAGAAAACTATATCTCAACATTTGCAGATTCTTTATAAAGAAATACAAAGTACTTTCATTTCAATTTGTCATTTAAATCCATTTTTATTCCTAAGTATCCTTTATGAATGAGATAACTTTTAAAGAAAATAGAATTTTCTAAATCATTTGATACATTACAAATATTACATTTGTTTTTCAATATCTTTTCACTTAATATACAATAATGAGAAACATACTACTTTACTTGGAATGTTACAAAATTGTTTTTCTTTTACAACACACATCATTTACATAAAGTCCATTCTTTCCCTTTTCTTTTCCTAAGTCTACTCATTCCAAATACATCATTTTTAAAATACATTTATGATTACATTACATTCATCTCCTCTTGGGAGGTAACAATAATTTTACATCATGAAAGATAAAGTCTTCATTTTTCAAAACTGGAACATTAAGCAAGCATGATTCCTCAAGCACCGCATCCATAAAAGATACCTTGATAAAAAGATTTACCACCCAACCACATGGATACTAAAAGGCCCACTCCCCCGCGCTAGGAGATAAACACCAAGGTCCACAAAGAAGGGATAGCTAAGCCATACCTAGGGTTGGGTAACCTTTCCCAAATAGCAAATGAAAGAAGATCAAAGTATAAAGTCTTTTCCCAAAGGTTCTAAGGCTTGGTAGAAACTCTAAGAAACAACCTAAGTGAGTGTCATCACATAGCCCTCACCCCTTGGGTTGTCCTGGTACCAGCCACTCCGGGCCTCGGGCCCGAAGTAGGCACATGTAGAATCGAATGCCTTTCGTATAGACAAGCATCATTCAATCATACCTATGCATAGGTACCTTCTCCCACTCCCATCCATAGCCTTTACTAGTTCTAATGGCATGGGAAAGGCATACATTAATATTTTTAGTGTTTGAACCAATTCCCATAAGTTTAATTAAATTTTCACTTGTTAAATAACTCTTCAGTCGATTATCCTGGTTCTAGCCACTTAGGGCCCCAGCCCCACACTGAGAGCCACTCACTTAGTGTTCTTAGGTTTTCTACC
>MU225206.1:780811-803109 GCA_018584345.1 Thuja plicata
TATCCACCATTATAATCATGATCTTCATATCTATATATACTACTATGATAAAACATTTATTATTAATATTTCCTTAGACATTTTATTATTATGGATATTATAAGACATTATTAATACCATAAATTCTCTATTATTATTGATATTAAAATCACATCAATAATCTACTAATAAAATTGAACATACCATGAAAACACTTAGAACTACATAATCAAACCTTCATTCTCAATGAATGAAAAAGACAAGAAACCAACTACAAGATCCACAAAACCAATAAATTGAGAGGACACAGAAATACATCACCCACACAAGGGACTGACTCAGGAACTCCCCACCTAAAGTTAAAAGGATTAGAGGCAAAGTTCCTTCCTGTGGAACCTGGTGATATCTCTATAACAACAACAATGATCAAGTATTTTGAGGGATCGCTCAGACCTGTGAAGCTAGGTGGAGATGATACCCAGTACCTGTACTCCTGTATCACCAAGAAAAGATACATATTGATATACATACAAATCAAATATATGCAAGTAGATTACCAGGATCGATACATCGTGTGGACCTCACTAAGTGAGTAACTACGACTTCATCCTAAGTCATGAAAACACATCAGACAAATATTCATGAAACATAAAACATCATGATAATGATTAGATTCAAATCCTTGGGTTAGATCCATAAAACATATAAAAATAGATGGTTTTCTAATCTCATAAACATATAAATGATAACCATAAATGAGCATATCAATCATCTGATAAACATATCATCATCCACAAAACATAAATGTAAATGTATAGTTCTAACCATCATAATAGAATGTTCAAATCCGAAAGTCCAAGTATCACCATAGGAGAGGGTATTACATTACAATATATAGTTCTTTGATCTACCAACTCTAAACCCTGAAACTAGGGCTTCAGCAACTCTAAAAATGATGAAAACAAAGCTAAATCTAAAGCTTGTTAAAGAAAACTAACACTACATTGATGCTAAATAGTTTGCATGGATCCTTGATCCATTTACAATCAGTTTGCCCATGAATTTATGGTTAAACTCACTAAGAAAGAAGAGAAAAAGGAACTAGAACTCTACCATTTTTAATAGCATTCTTTCTTTTGATCTCTCAATTCTCCCTTGGAATATTCATTTGGAGTCCCACATGCAATGAAGACTGATAGAAGATCTCTAGTGATGCA
This sequence comes from Thuja plicata, assembly GCA_018584345.1. Classification (NCBI taxonomy): domain Eukaryota; kingdom Viridiplantae; phylum Streptophyta; class Pinopsida; order Cupressales; family Cupressaceae; genus Thuja; species Thuja plicata. The sequence goes on from MU225206.1 coordinate 782,008, forward strand.
AAAAAAAATCCCACTTGTTGATCAATTTGATCTGGAACTCTACTTTTATGCAAAAAGAAAACTCTCATGCTAGAATGGCTTAGAATTCAGACCCTGACCTTCGCTCTGAATTTTGACAGAGGCAAAATTTACCAAGTACGAAATCCAGTTCTAGATCCTCCAAAATTTTGGACTTTCAGAGGTCAAAAGGCCAAAAAACTGGCCTTTGCAAAATGGCTAAGTATGGAGAAATTTTCATTTCAAGATTTGGCCAAAGTCCCCAGTGGACAGCAGTTATGGGAGTATTTAATGGGTGGGCTTTCCGCAGCCTTTGCACTATTTCTTTTACCTCCTCATAGTCTAATTCTTTCTCTTCCACTCCACTGAGGTTTTGTTCTTGTTTCTCCCTAAAGGTGGTCAATTCCAAAGTGAAGAACTTTATATCTTCCTCGTGTTCTTCCATTCTCTGCATGTCTTCCTTAAAGTAAAAAATTTGATGAAGATCTTATTTCATGCTAACCCCTACTAGGATGCCCTTGAATTATTGTATGATCTCTTTATTCAGGCATAAAATCTGATGTTCTTCATCTTTGTACAACTCCAATTCAATACCTGTGATGAATCTTTCTATATTCTCTACCCACATCATGACTCCCTCGTGCCTTTGGCATATGTGGTTTAAACACTTCTCATAAACCTTAACTATTTTATCTATAATCTTGATCCATGTGCCAAAATTGTGTAGCTCTGCACCTTAATATACCTTTACCAAAATTTGGAAGTGTTGCTTCTTGAATATCTTAAGGTCACGTAGGGTAGCTTGCCACCTAGTCAATTTGAATTCTAACCCTATGTCACTTTCCATCATATCCACTAATTTGGTGGCTTCTACAATGATAGCTCTGAACGGCCTAAAGATTGCCTTAATAATCCTTTCTCCAAATTGTTCAAAATCATTCTTCCAATCAGTGCATGCTTGTAAGAAATAATGAGTCATACCTTTCGATAATTCTAGAGCAACCTTCTTCTCAAGGATAACCTGTAATGAGGCTTCTGGGAAACTTGGGTCAATGGGACCCACCATCTTGTGAATGAATTTCTTTAGAGCCTAATTTTTCTCAATTAGTGACTTTATTTTCTCCTTATCCTTGTCCATAAAACCCAAAGCATGTTTGAGTCCTCGTGTTGCCAAGGTTTTACTCCCTTCCCTTGTAGGTTCCCCCAAATCAACCTCTTCAAAAGTGTAGTCATCTAGGGCTACCTATGGCTAGGTGACACCAATGGTGGGAAATGCTACCTATGCCTTCCAGTGATCCTGTGTGTTTTGAGTGACATAATATATGGTCCTTGTTGGCACACTATATTCCGCTTGATGGAATGGTTGGCCTATAAAGGACATGGATTCCTCTTCTTCTTCTTCTTCTTCTTCTTCTTCTTCATCTTCTTTATCTTATTCTTCTTCTTCTTCTTCTTCTTCTTCTTCTGTAAACCAAGTTAGTTTAGTAAAGGCAGTGATAGGCTCATAGATTGAAATATTCAATACTAGAGTGGGGCCTGGTTCATCTTGGGTTATCCTCTCCTCCTATATTTCCTCTTCTTCATCCTCTTTCCCTTCTTCTTCTTCTTCTCCTTCCTTATCTTCTCCTTCTCCTTCCTTATCCTCTCCTTCTTCCTTCCCCTCATCATTATGTTTTCTCCCTTCTTTGGTGGCATCTTTCTCTTTGTCCTTTTCTCCATATTCATCCTTCGAGGAGCTGGCTAATATTTCGGCCCTAAGACTAGTTATTGAATCCAATGTTGTTTGAAGAGGAGGCATTGTTCCTACATCCAGAGGCACTTGGGGAGTTAGGTTATAAACAAATAGTGGAGATGAAGGTGGTGGGGTGGGATCTTGTAAAGAAGGCAGAGGAGTGTGAGTAGGAATTGGAAGAGATATAGGTGGAGTGGGAGCAGGAGTTGGGACAGATGGTGGTAGAGTGGGAGCTACATCCTTTTCTTTTTGCTTATCCTTTTTTGGTGACTTCTATGGAATAGTATGGGGTAATCTATTCATTAGAGGATGTGTATACACCTTGGGTCCATGTCTCCTTTCTTGCGATTGTGTTCATTGCTGGTAGTGGTACATCTATGGTGGGATTTGTGAACTGAGTCAAAGGTGGGGTAAGGATAACCTGTGGGTTAACTAGCACCTGCCCCCCTATACTTACTTTGGTTGTTGGATGAAAGGAATCTTGGCCTTGGTCTCCAAATTCTTTAAGTTCTTCAAGATCAGACATGAGAAACTCATCTGAACCAAGGACATCCAGAGGATTTTCCAGTTCTCCCTATGTCTTTGCCCCTCCATGGGTAGGTGTATCTTCACTGGGATCCTTTTTTCTTAAGATAGCTATCCTAGATCTTGTTATTCTTACAAGAGGTATATCATCCTCTTTATTTTTTTCCTCTTCTGGCTCTTCTGGTAGGGTATCCAATTATGGAGAGGTGGATGCTCTCTTCCTCTTATATACCTTTTTCCTTTCTCCTGTGACAGTATTTATAACAGGAGATTGACAAGAGGTAGTAGGAAGTTCTCCTTGGGTGGCCTGTGACTAATCCATGGGCGGTGTTGTAATCCTAATCATCTTATTCATTGTCAGCTTATGTTTGGGATTGGAGCCATAAACAACTGGATGCTCATGACCATATATTGTTACTGGCTTCTGAGGTGGGGCCTTCTTGAATAGAGGCATTGCGGGATTTTCTTTGTGTTTCCTATCTCCTTTTGTGGGAGGGTTCAGTTGTGTCTTCATAGCAATAGGATCCATTGTAAATGGTTTCCTAATCCACACCTTGGTGGCCTTGATAATGTGCCTTGCCTTGAAATAGATGCTATCATTTTCGTCTTTATCTATCTCGGCATTTAGAATCAGTCGGGTGTATATCTTATCTTTGTTGTATAGAGGCTCTAACACATATTCTGTATCTTTGTCCCAGACCTTGGGGGGAATGTCAATTTATAAGGAAACCTCTACCAATGTCAAAGTCATCCTACAATGTTCCCTTATCTAGACCTCATAATCATCCATGCAATTGATCCAGTGATCTTCTATGTGCGACTCAGGAATGTAGTGTTTACTCATAATGTGGTTGTATGTGCCTATGGGGTCAAACTTGGTCCTAATATGTGAATATAACTACAGTGGGAACTCATCCCATTCAAACTCTAGAGACTTGCATATCTTCATGTCTTGTAGGATATACGGGCCTATTAATATGGGGAAGTCCCAACTGTGCTTTTTCTTGTGCTTGATGTGCTCATACACATTTACAAGTTGTCTGGCCATTTATATGGTGATTACCCAATCAAAAGAATATATGGGTAGCTTCTTGGGATTGAGAGTGTATCCTACTACTCTAATTACATGAATGTCCTAAAATGTAGGTAAAAAGCCCCTATTTCCCTAACCTTGGTTGCAGCCTCTTCGGGTAGTCTTTTGGTATAATCACCCTGTATGGAACTAATGATTGTAAATATGAATGCATCATTCACTACCCTGTAATCTAGAATATTCTCATCCATCTTTGATTTCCTTTTCAACTACGAGTAGACTGTGAAAGGCCATGCATTTGGTTGGCCGAAGGCCCCCTGTTTCATCTGCCTCGGGTACTCTGCCCTTGCTGCCAGTAAGCATACCATGTATGAAGTCATATATAATTTTGGGTTATTCCTTACTATGGTCACTTGTTCATCTAAGTTTTCACTTAGAATGTTTTCCCAGTCAAACCTGGCCTCCCACCCTTTCATCCTCTCACTTAGCAGGATCATCCAATTTTCAAGCTGAATGGAATGAGGTAGTCCAGATAGTCAGCTCAGCATAGTAATGACCACTTGGATGTCATCTTTGAGGTATCCTCTCCTCAAATCTATCATGTCGAGTTTGTTCTTGGGCAGGGATTGAATCAAGTACTTGCAATTAGAAATTTTATAGGCCTCCAGGTATGCTATGTAAACCATTTTAGGCCTTTTTTGATCGAGAAGTCATAGAACCGATCGACCCCCTTCTAGAGATGGAAGACATCTTCAATATTGTCTAGTTTGAGATCCAAGACCACGTCTCCTTCCCTATTTTTGACCACTCTCTCTTTGAGTACGTAGTGGTGCATAAGGGTCATGATCAATTTTGAGGATAGAACTGATACTAGGTGTGTAACTATGTTTATTAGACTGGATAGGACCAGGGTGGCACAATCAGATGACCTTCCATTTGGTTTGGAACATCTAACCAAGAAATCATTCCAGTCTATGGTTCCTATGTACATATCGGTGACCTCTTGATGGTGGTTTAAAATCTTAGAAGGTGCATAGTACCCCTTGAAAAGGTACTTAATTGGTGATGTGATGCTCTTTTCTAGAATTCCTGTAAGAGAAACATGCAATCATCAGCATTTATTTTAAGCAAACTACTAAAGAAAAATGCAAAGCAAACTTAAAAACTTTAACGAACAAAAGAAATGGCTCAAAAAATAGTCAGAAATGAAACTTTGTGAACTTTTGACCATTCTAACTCGCAGACACCGAAAATAAGGTCGAGGTGTGAAAGGTCAAAAACTGTGAAAAAGGCTGAGATGATGTTATTTCAGAAATTCAAGGTGTGAAAGTGAAAAATAAATTGTGTGTGAAAGCTCAAAATTCCTTGGGGTGTGAAAGGGTGAAGGCAGGTTGAAGATTCCCTTTTGGACATTTGGAGTGTGAATGTGGAAAATAACTTTAGCATGCGAGAGCCTGAAAGTTCTCAGGGTGCAAAAGGGTGAAGGTGGGTTGAAGATGTCCTTTCAAACATTCTAAGTGCGAACATGGAAAAGAACTTCGACATCAAAAAGTGTGAAAGTACTGGAGTGTGACCTTGTTATCGGTGTATTAGATGTTGGAGGATTTGTGATCTGCAAAATACCGCAAGTCAGAAAGTCTGATGTCCAAAGATATTTATACTTGGTGATTTTCATATTTCAGGATCTGATTGATGGGTTTATTTTTGGCCTTTTAGAGGCCAAAACCCGACAACAGTCGAGAGGGTGAAAAACTCTAAAAAACTAAGAAAACCTAGAAACTAAATGAAGTATAAAGTAAAAGGCCCAAAACCTAGAGCCAGAGACATGGCAACCTAGGGGAAGCAAGGAGAAGAAGAAAAACTAGAAGACTGATGACCGAAGGGCATAAAATGAAAAAAAAATGAGGGCAGGCAAAATGGGAACAACAAAAAAGGGACAAAAAGAAGAGGAGAGGAGACCAACCTTCTAGGGCTATGAAGGTGGAGGGGAAGACACAACACCATGAAGAAACCATGCGAGGAGGCAAAGCAGCGAGAAGGCCAAAAAGACTTGGATGCTAGGGAAGAATGAAGAAAAAGATGTGCGGGTCTTCTTTTATAACCTATGGGTGACATCACCCCTATCAAGATTTCGGTGTCCAAAGGCCCAAAAAAGTGATTCTCACCCCCTTTCTATGTTTTGAAGACTAAAACCCTGAAATGTGTTGCCTGGACTTCCGCACTTTCAAGATTTCAGACTTTTGGAGGTCAGATGACCTCGTTAGTCTAAAAGTGCAAAAGTGTGAAAGTTTGGAAGGACTTGGCACTTCTGGGCTTTCATGATTTCGGAGTTTGGATGACCTCGTCATCCTGAAAGTGCAAAAGTGCAAAATTATGGAAAGACTTTGCACTTTCTCAATAGCAGCCTAACGAAAAATTTCAAGGAACCAGAATGAAGAAATGGGGAAGCAGAAGGAAAAACAAACAAAAAGAAGAGGGGGTCCCCATGGGTAGAGGACCAAAAATGGGGTGTGTGTTGTGGACCCACAACATGACCATAGTTATTGATGGTATGCCTAAAGACATTGGTAGGGTAATGACCAAGAGATGTGAAATGGAGGATTGAATGGGATTGGATTAGGATTTGGGAAAAGGATAGGATAGGATGGGTAAAGGGATAGAAAATAGGTGTTGGATAATGGTGGGAATGTAGGAAGACTTGATTTTGAGTGGATGGAAATGTGGGCAAGAACAAAATTGGCACACACCTTTAGGGGTGGTGGAGTGATGAAGGAAAATAAGATTTTGGATTTTATGGAGGAATGAATATGGATTTTGGGGCATAAGGACCCAAAATGGTTTTGGAAGGTGGTAGACATTTAAGTGGGTGGATAGAAATTTTGGATGCCAACTTTTATTTTTCTTTAGGACACTATGCTTTAAGAATCTTCTTAGGAATCCAGATGGATTTTGATTTTTCATTCTTTTGAGGGTCCTTGGAATTTATTGCTTGCACAATATATTTAGGAACCCAAATGGATTTTGAATTTATTTTTTGATTAATTGACCTTCGTGGCCTTTTGGACATTTCTTTTTATTTTTAGATCATATTTTTCTTTGTTTTTACATGTTGATTAGACTGGAAATGATGATCCTCAACAACAAGTGGATTGCTTGACTTGTGGACTTCATGCTTGGCATCCAAACTACTTGGAAAATGAATGGGATTCATGGATGTATAAGAATCATATGGAGGCCTTTTGGATGGATGGAAGGTTCTCAAAGATGTGTTCCTTTGATAATCATTATTTAGAAAAGGATAAGTGGATTATGAGCTAGTGGATGGAGGAATATATGGACCTAGGATAGATGGAAGGGATGAAAGAGAAGGTATACATTTGGATTTGGATTTGGATTTGGTATGGATACTAACACCTTGAGAATGAGCTTTGTAACTGAGGCCATGACCATACAAATTTTATTTGATATAGAAGGGTTCTAATATACCTTTTCCATGTGGATCTAACCATTTAAATTGATAATGCTTGCTTTGACAAGCAGGATACTTGCTAAGAGATACGAGTCCATTTTGAGGTGGATATGATATGGAAGAACTGATAGGATCATGTAGTGGTTCAAATTGGATAAAAGTGGAGGAACTTGTTTTACATGTATGGGGTTCATGAAAAACTTGTGTTAACTTGTAAGGATCATGAGGAGGACTGGGAGGAACAGGGGGATAGGATGAATGACAATATCATTTGGTAGGATAGGATCTTGTGGAAGATATGGATAATTAAGAAACATAGGTGAAGGGATAGAGGGATCTTGAGGAGGACCTAGAAGAGTGATGAAATCTTGTGGTATACATGAAGGTGAAGGAATGATTTGATCTTGACCTCAAAAAGGATCACTGGACTCCATTTTAAAGGTGTTCTTCTCTTGACTTCAAATGGAACCATTGGGAAGAATGGAAGGGATGTCATGATCTTGCTTAGTAAGTAGAAGGTCAATGAGACTTGGAGGGAAACTTTTTTTGTGAGATGGAAGGGAATTGTCTTGGATAGAAGGGACAAGTATAATGGGATCATCTTGGATAGGGGGGGTAAGGATAGTTGGATGATTATGAGGTTCAAGGAAAATAGGATCTTGGTCAACATTTGGATGAGTCATTGTTGGGATGTTGATCTTGATTTATTTTAGGACTCATTTCTTAATTCTTTGGATTATTCTCTTGACATTGGGTATGATATTGGATATGCATGGAGGATTCTAGGAAGGATACAATGCTTTGACATGAGGGAGATGGACTTTCCATGGGACTCTCTAGAGTGGGATTACTTGGGAATGAAGCACATGGTAGTATTGTCTCTAAGAATTCTAAATCAAACATGTAATTTGTATCAAAAAATGGATTAGCTTGGATTTATTCTATGGATGTCCCTTGAGAGGTTCCACCACTAGATGTGTCACTTGATGGAGATAGTGGAAATTTCTCTTGTGAAGCTTGACATGATGAAGCAGTGGTGGGAGACATGGAGGCTTCTTGAAGGTAAATTTATTTGTGGGAGGCAGATGTGTCATTGATGTGATTATTTTGGATAGGCCATTGCTAAACATGGGTAAATTATTTTGATCATGCTCCTTAATAATTTCATGTACATGAGCCACTTTTTGAAGAAAAATCTTTAAAGATTTAGCTTGGGTTTTTCGTTGCTTTGGTGATTTTTTTGGTGATGCCACATCAATATTTTCATGTTGTAAAAAATTTATTGGTTAAACATGTGGTACAATAGGTTTTCCATTTATCATTCTTGATTGATGTCCAAAAGATGACATGTTTCAACTTGCATTTGTTTGAGAAAGCCTTGGTGGTGAATTTGAAGACATAAGATGACATTCAATAACATGTGATGTGATTGGAGGAAAAATTGTTTGTGACCTTGGTATTGATTGACTTATTTGCACAATTGGTTGTGTGATTATTTTAGGGGCACTTGATTGCATTGGAATGTAGATTGGTTCTGGACCAAGTTGAATTATGCCACACTCTGGTTGAAAAGTTTGATTTGGAACTTAATTAAATGATTGTGGTGGGACTAGGTTGAATTGGATTTGATTTAGGAATTTATTGAATGATATTAGATTGAAATTTGTGTTTGTTGCTTGATATTGGTTTGTCACATTTATTTATGAAATTAGATTTGGAATCTTTTATTTTTAAATGAGAGCATCTATATAAAGTTTCCCGGGCTTTTTTTTGGACATTTAAGAAGTTTGGACAGCTTAGTTCTACTCTTTTCCATATTTTGCAACTTTTTCTTCTAATATTTTCACCTCTCATACTAATTTCTTTTCCAATTTATTGGACATGTATGAGTGGGATTGTTTTTAATTATGAATAATTCCATTTGTCTTAGGTCAAAAAGTGTTTGGGTCTCTTCACTTCAAGTGTATATGATATTTGGGTCAAAACATTGTGATTTCAAAGGTGCACCTTGTCTAGGTTCAAAGGGTGTTTGTGTCACTTTACTTGAGGTGAACATAGGTTGATATGAAGCTTGGTGCCTTTTGGAAACTTGAGATCTTGTTATAATCGATATGATATTTAAATGCACCTAAGGGTATGAAAGGTGTATGCAAAACACAAATTTATTTTGGGATTTTTCAAAGTTTGAGAAATGATAGGATATGCAACTTAGGATATGAAAAGGAATGACTATGTTTTTGGATTTTGAAAGTTTTGAAATGCATTTAAGGGATTCGACCTTATGCTTGGAGTTTGGACTTTGAGAATGATTATTCAAGCTATATTTTTGGATTTTGATTTTGGAAAATGTAATTTAGAGATAATAATAAAAATTAAGGGCTATGATATGATACTATTTTGTTTGGGTTTTTTGGACTTTGAAAAACCTTATAAATACAAGTATAAAGGTGTGATCTTAGGAAATTGAAATGGTATTAAGACCTTAAAGGACCAAAGGAAAAATCAAAAGAAAAAAGACCAAGTTAAGCCCTTTGTCAACAAGATTGGGAATTGACTTAATAATAATGTTGATAAAATGACAAATTTGTGACAGGGTCAAAATTCTTATCCAACAACATAAGGCGTAACCTCAAGACTTGAATGTTTGGGATTTTTCAAAGTTTGGCTTAGGTTTTAAGTGTAAAATGATAATAATATGACAATGATAATGAAACTAAAATAAGGACTTGTTATGCTAAGGGTTTATAATGAGGATTCTATATGCAATTATGAAAAGGGATAATGAAATGTGAAAGGAAATATGATCTAGGACCTAAGGCAATTATTAGGACTTATGCAATGAATATGAGGGTTTAATGCAAGGACTAAATGCAAAGTTTAACCTAAAGTTGTAACAAGACTCCAAGGTTTGTTTGAAACTCCATGTTTTGAAAAGATTATGACAAGGTTTTGAAATGATTTTGAATGTTTTGAAAAGGTTTTGAACATTTTGAGACAATTTTGAAATGGTTTTGAAAGTTTTGACAAGGATTTGAAATATTTGACAAGGTTTTGAAATGTTTTGACAAGGTTTTGAAATGTTTTAGTGAGGTTTTGAATAATGCAATTGTTTATAACACTCACACAAGACACATCAAGCAGAATGGTTGTTTTTTACTTTGAACAAATACTTTATAATCCTAAGGTTGGCCAAAAAATAATTTCTAAATCCCACTTGGATTAAATCCAGTTGTGCTTATTCAAAGCATATAGATTATAAGTTTGGTGTTACTAGCTCCCCTCTATGACATACACTTCTCAGGCACACCAAAATTCAAATTCCTTGGGTCATCACTTCCCAAGGAACTACTATCTCTACCATGAACTGCAAGAATATGGGGCGTCTTAGTTTGTCTCTAACCTTCTGTATTAGCAAGTAGAAGGATTTTGGAAAACTATAAATAGTTGGCTTACAAGAAAGGGCATATGTACATGTGGCTATACTCGTATAAATTCACCCAATAAAGGGGTTTCCCATCCCTTTCAGAGAAAGGTGTTTTATGTCTTGCAATAAAGGGTTTTAATGTATCACATGGATACTATGGGAAACTATTTCCAACATGACAAACTCACACCTATTGATTGTGACATTAATCACTGTTAGAAATAGGTAAACACCTATTCTCCCAAGAACACCTGCATGCAAACCTGTCACATGGAAGAAGCAAGATATAGACAGAAGAAGAGAAATATATGGCTGCCAAAAAGCCAGAGACATGATATCCATGTTGAAAGAATAAATTTCTATTATCAACAAAAATGAATACAATACAATCTCCTTACTAAAATGCAAAGCAGTGAATCCTTATAAAAGGATACCAAAACCCTAAAGAGAAAACCGTAAATGAGATGCCTAAGTTTAACTTAAGTGTAGAGTATAATAGACTAATAATTAAATTAATTAATTATTAGCTATAATATGACTACTCTAACACCCCCCCTTAAGTGTAACTTAGGGAGAAGCTAAACAACTAAGGACTAAAGGATGCATGAAAACAAAATGCATGAAAGGAACTATGGGTCTCGGCAACTAGGCCTGATCAGGTACCAAAGTACAAGAAATAAACTAGATGAAGGAAACTAAGCCTCCAATCTAGGGAAAGTCCCAAAGAAAGGAACAAGAAAAGAGCAAGAAGCATCTCCGAAGCAAGAAGTTGTAAACTCTATCAGAAGTAACTGTTAGAACCCCCACTGAAGTGCATGACTAGGTAGAGAAGACAAAGTCTGAAGAGCTGATCAATCGAACATAGGAAGCAATATAACCAATAGGAGAACCCCCCCCCCATAATGCTAAATAGGGAAAGGGGTGACAGGAACACTGAAATGCAATGCCAGAAACATTTGCAGAAAGAAGAATTAGGAACACCAGCAGTGCAACAGAAGTACAAGCACAGGATAAAGGGTGGTGTCACTGACACACAACATGGGATAATGTCATGGAAGGTACGCTCACTTGAAAAAGGTGGATGAGCACAAAATGGCATAACATCATAACCCCATGGCACTTTATAACAGAGTGCAAGTACAACACACACAAGGTGTTCAAAATCCCAGAAATGTAGAAGAAGGAACTTTATCTTAGTACACATTTATAGAATAAAGAATGCTACATAAGAGAAGCATACAAGCTTAGAAGTCAGAAAGAAGAGTGAGCCAGAAGATCAGAAGAAGAGATCCCAGGACCTGAAGAACCCAAGTAATCTGCCAGAGTGTGAAAGATGCCAAACTCGGAGGAGAGAGAACCTAGAGCAGAATCTAGAAAAAATGCCCCTGCAACTGAATAGCTCACTGAACCAGCTTTCTGACGATATCTGGTTTGCCAAAACTAGAGTCTGGATGAGCAAGATATGGCTCCCGAAAGGCAAAAACAAACATTAGACTTTGACAGTAAAACACGCTATCAAAATAGTAGAACCCAAAACCCCAACCTCCATCATCAGAAAGTGTTCGAAAAGAGATTTTTGACGGTATATGGAAGTCAGAAAAATACCCCCATATGCTCAAGATAGAGTAAAAACAGTCTGGGAGGGTCTGAAAGGCCACAAAATCAGGCTTTAAGCCCCTAGGGCTGAAAAAATAGGCCCCCTGGGCGCATGGCGCGCGCAGGGGGCTGGGGCCGAGCCCCTAGTCATCCATATGACCGGCCGCAGGGCTACAAGGGGCCCGCTGGGTGGCACTACGAGTGGCAGGACCCAGGCAGAGCGGTGGCACTGCCGGGCGGTGGAAGCCGGCGGAGCGGTGCCTGTGCAACAGACCCCGGAGCGGAGCAGCGGTGGGCCGAGTGGCGGGGGCCGCAGAGGGTAGCGATGGCCAGGCGGCGGGGACCGGAGGAGCCGGAGGCCAGCGACAGTGCGGTGGCCATAGGGTGGCACACAGGCCAGGGGCAGCATGCAGGTGGTGTGGTGGTAGCATGCCCTAAAAAATTCCAAAAATGCTAAAAAAATATTAAAAAATATTTTTTTTTCTCGAAAACCATGCCCGTACGGCCCTAATAGGCCAAGAAATTTCTCCCAAATGCTCTGGTGTCCAAATTGGACGTGTTTTATATGGATTCTAGGGTTTTTGGGCCTTTCAGACGCAACCGTGAGGTCGATTTTGGTCCAAAGTGCTCCAAAAAATAGAGACCCCCCAGATCTAATAAAAAAAATTAGAGAAAGACTGAAAGCTTCAAACCCCTGTACTGCAAAGAGCTTGCTTCAAAAAAATCAGAACAGCAAGCAGCAGGAGAGCTCTGATACCATGTTAGAAATAGATAAACACCTATTCTCCCAAGAACACCTGCATGAAAATCTGTCACATAGAAGAAGCAAGATACAGACAGAAGAAGAGAAAGCTATGGCAGCCAAAAAGCCAGAGACATGATATCCATGTTGAAAGAATAAATTTCTATTATCAAAAAAAATGAATACAATACAATCTCCTTACTAAAATGCAAAGCAGTGAATCCTTATAAAAAGATACCGAAACCCTAAAGGGAAAACCCTAAATGAGATGCCTAAGTTTAACTTAAGCGTAGAGTATAATAGACTAATAATTAAATGAATTAAGTATTAGCTATAATATGACTACTCTAACAATCACAACCATATTTTTCATATAGTAGTTCGTAAGGGTTTGGATTTATCCTCTTACCGCTTGAGCTTCCTTGGTTATGAGTATCTCTTTTATTGATCCAAGGCGAGCAACATTCTAAAGGGTTATAAACTAAGCAAACATGCTAAGGCACAAAACACACTAAGCAAAGTTCATTAACCAATTGGAAAGGAAATGTGATCAAAATATCACAAATTATGGTTCTTTTCCTTTAAAATTAAAACTAGGTGAAAAATGTTGTTCATTAACCCATTGAAAGAAAATGTGATCAAAATAGGACAAGTTGTTCTTTCCCTTCCTAATTAAAACTAAGTGAAAATTGATGTTTAATTTATCCCTCTATTTAGATCTAAATTAAAATTGTTGGGTTCATTAATCTGCCTAGTTAGACTACGTGTAATTTATTGTTCATCTATCCTATGCTATCTGTAATTTGTTGTTCATTTTAAAGATCAATTAAAAAACTATGATTAATTGTATTTTTAAAACAAGAAAGCTTGCATATATCACAAGTTAGACTCTATATATCTGCATGCAACAACAAATAAACACATAAAACTTGCATTTTTAATTTATTTCTAGAGGAAAAGTTAGGAAAAGGAATTAGATTAAATAATTAACAAAATTATTTAATCAAAGAGGCTAAATGATTGACTCGGATAAAATTGACAGAGCATGATCAAACTAGAGGACATAGTTATTTATTAAATAATTAAATTATTTAATAAAAGGAAGAAAGGTAGGAAATTAGATTAACAATAAAGATCAATCAAGTGATTTGAAGTAAATATTAATAAAAAGTGTTATTGTAGGTAATGACTAATTTTCAGTGTCTACATTTTGCCTCTCTTTGAGACAACGTGATTTAGAGGGTTGTTTCAAAGAAAAAATTAAAAAAACATGCCCCAGTGGATCGAAAAAATAGAAAAGACCTACTTTTAATCCTTTGGTTAAACAAATACCCCCCCCCCTCACCCGCATGTTTGCTAGAACTTATGAAATTAAAGGAATAATATAATCTTTTAGGAGATTAAAAATTATGTGGAGAATGTCTTTAGAACCCTATCTAAAATATTGTCAAAGAATTTTTTGGTCACAACATGAAAATGATCTAAATACCCTCACCCATTTGATAAAAAAATAGAAAAAAAATTAAGAGTTACCCAAAGCTTATGCTAAGTTTGATAATTATAAAATAATAGCAAGAAGGAATACTAAGTGGAAACCTCATAATCTTAGATGGTATAAGCTCAATTTTGATGGAACTTCTAGAGAAGACAAGGCTACTAGAGGGGGTGTCATTAGATCTTCCAGAGGTGAAATGACTGCGACCTATATTGGTAACCTAAATGGCTCCTCCAAAAATAGGACAAAATGTATGGCTCTATATTGGGGAATAAAATTTTCGCTATGGGTATCAAGGCCCTTTCTATAGAAGGGGATTCTAAACTCATAATTGATGTTGTTAAAGGGATACTCAAAACCAACTAGTCTATTGAGGGTATCATGGAGGATATTCAAAAACATTCACTTGGTCAATAATGTTTTGTCATCAATCATACCTTCAGGGAAGGAAACTGAGTCACGGATGTCATGGCAAGCATGGTTTTGCATCTAGAAGGTCTTAGATGTTGGATAAATATGGAATATCTTCCTAAAAAAGTAAAAAATCTCATAATGGGAGAGAGAAATTTGTAAATAGATGGAAATGGGAGGTAAAATTATCGGCTACTGGTGCTTCTTGTTGAGTATGGCCTTATTACTTAACAGGGAAAACTTGGACATTTCTTGGTCGACCCAAGGGAAAGTGTTGAAGTTGGTGGTTAAAATTTTGAATTTTATGGCTAAGCACAAAGATTTCCAGGTTGTATATCTATGTGGCCGAATACTCAAATAATAGTATGATGATGATGCTAATATTTTTCCTTGGTTTCTTTTGATATTCCTAGTGTGTTGTTAACTTGTTGCTTTTGTCTTCTTTGTTGATTGTTCGCCATTTGGGTTGATTTGTAAAGGGACATCACTCTTATTTTTTGCTTCTTTTAATATCAGAAACAAGGAAATACACAACTAATTTGAATGTCTATAAATAAATATAAATCTTGATTTTTTTCTACTGCATCTTTATAATTTCATTGTGTAAAAAATATTATCATTAGCATAGTCTTTCACACAACTAATTATAACAAGATTTGTTAAAATTTAAAAATAAAAAATGTCTTCTATTTTTTTTATATAAAATGGAACATAAAAA
Source organism: Thuja plicata (assembly GCA_018584345.1). NCBI lineage: Eukaryota > Viridiplantae > Streptophyta > Pinopsida > Cupressales > Cupressaceae > Thuja > Thuja plicata. Next base: position 797,150 of record MU225206.1, read on the forward strand.
TATTAATAAATAATAACAAATTAAACATAAATATTTATAGTCTTCCTATAAATAAAAATATCCAGTACTTGGCTAGCATTACTATAACAAATATTTGTACTTTATATTTGAATGGTCCCCTCCATGAACCTGTTAGAAAATTTCCTCCGTGGCTAGGGGAAAGGCACCAAAAGGTGTATGAGGTCCAATAGGTGATATGTTAGTGGATGTGTTTGGGCCCCACACCTATCAACCTGAATGCGAGGTATTATGTAAAAATTCAAAACATGTAAAAATAAACTCATAAAAGTAACAACAAACAAAATGTACACATGGTGGTTAATATACATTTTTAATATATACAAGTCATCAAAAAAAAATAGGTCCCTATCTTTTTAAGTATGGAAGCATTCCATACTACTGACACCTTCTGACACAAATACAACTGGGTCGTCCAGTACAAAATCACAACCAAATTTGATTCAAATCAAACCCATTGCACAAACATCACACGTCACCACTACTCTAGTTTATGCGGTTGGCCAAGTAAGACATAAATGATAGTACTAAGCAACCATTGGGATCTGAACAAGTACAAAGACAAAATAAATTTTAATCTAGCAATGCAATCTAAACTTCATGACCATCTAGTGCCTACAAATACGTGGCCACCCTAAGACATTTGTCATCACAGTGTCCCATCATTCCAAATACACTACTCCTTCTTACTACCTCAAGTGCACAAATTTTGGTCAAGTCAACATTAAAACCACCTATGGAGAGAAATAAAATATGTGTAAGGCCAAATAATTAACAATCAAAGATCATCAAATCTGAGATAAATGCAACCATGGATCAATTTCTAGCAAGTGATACTGACAAATTCAAATTTACAAGAGTAACTAAATTAAACACATGAAATACAAGTAACTTGAAACAAAATCATTCTTCCCATTCAAGCCATTCAACATCCACCGAAGATCAGTGAGAAAGCATAAGTAACAAAGTAGAAAGAAGTGAAGCTTTATTTGAAGGTATGCTGACAATTTTACATAGACTACTCACTCTTTCATGTTTATTTCATTTACTATTTTCCATGTATCTATCTTTATTTTTAGTTTTTTATTCTTTTCCATGTATCTTTCCATAGTTAGGCTTCCTTCTACACTAAATTCTTACATTTTATCCATTTTCAAATGTAGAACTTACAGAGCCGAAAGAAGTGAAGCTTCCTTTCAAGGTATGTTTACAATTTTACATACTTCACCTACTTCAGTTTGTATTGCTTCTTTCATGTTAATTCCATTTTCAAATTTCAAATCTTTTCCATGTACCTATCTTTATTTATCTTTCCTTATATATTACATTCTATCATTTTTATCAACTTCACATCCCTTTTGTATTTCCTTAACTGTACATTTTGATGTGGAAAGAAGGATCAGTCAATTTTGATGTGTGTTTTCTTTTGTTAACTTTAATGGTCTTAATGTTTACATTTCTCAGTATAATGCAACTTTTTTTGGTTTTGTACATAATTAGATGACACTTTTTTTCTTATTTCCTCTTGTTTTTGCCTTAGGTGGCCACCCTCATAAACCTGGAAACTGGTGACCTGTGTTGTTTTGGCATTGGGCTTGCTTAGAATAATATTTCACTGTGATTTTTTAGTAAATGACACATAATACTATCATTCAATTATCTATAGTATCATTGTTGTTCACTTAATTTCCACTTACCATTCCTATATATTGTTCCTATTTCCCTTTTGAATCTTGACAGGTGATAGACAGTGAAAATTAATTATGTACTGTTAAAAAATGTTGCCCTTTTCCTTCAACTTTGTCATTGTTAACTATATTTCAATGTCAATCATTATGGACCTTCAAAACCACAACCATTAATCATTAACCATCAAGTAAAGATGATCCAATCAAAATAATGAAAATAGACCTAGCTCAGTGCTAACATAAAAAACCTAGGTCAACACTACTAGATTGTCAAGAATTATGAATACACTACAAATAATTATTACATGGCCCATCACAAACATACTACTCTAGGTATTATTTCAACATGCTCTGCAATTGATGCAGATGAAGATATCCTAGAATATATCAGTGAATCTTGTAATTCACCCCACAAACACATTCCCCACACAAAATTCCTAGTAGAGATCCCATATTCACCAATTCGAGCACAACAAGATTGGCTTGCAAGTCATTCTAGTAGTATTGACAATTTCTTTCTCACCCCATATCCAAGTGATGATCTTGTCTTCCAAGCCACACCTTGTTTATACTCTATATTGCTTAAGGTAATACTCAAATCATGGCAGAGAAACTACTTCACTAGGTATTTCTTAAATAACTACGGTCCACGTCTCAGACAATTCTCATAAACTCTTTCCCAACAAAAGACCCTTGGAATTGTGTGGACCAACCATACCCTTTGAACAGTGGTGACCTACTGTATTCCATCTTGGGTTTTCACCAAGGTAAATATTAAAATACAAACAACATTCTTTCCTAGTACACCTTGTCGTGTGTACACTCAAAAAATAATGTGGAAATAACTGATACCAACAACACCACCTCATATAGTTGACCTAGAAGGTTTTGACCATGAATCGCTACCAGTTTAATCATTATGATTTCACAATTGTTACTGTTTATAATTCTCCTATATTGTCTACCCTTTACACTTGTATGGATTCATACTCCTCTGCTCAAACATCGTAGTCATATTACACAGTATTAAACTACAATTTGGAAAAAAACACTAAAGTTTATGATTCTAGCATCGCTGATGATATTGATCAACAACCATCATGTCACCTACTTTCATGGAACCCACTGGGTTTCCATCTCATACTGGCACAATTTAGAGTCTAGTGCTTTTAATTCTCTTAACAATTTATCATATATGCAATAATGTTGTTATTCTTTGTAGATGACGAGGTCACATCGCAAGGAAACTACACCAAAAAAGAGAGCATCAACTAGGTTGTATGCCCATAAAAGAGGTGTCAAATTCCCAAGTGAGCCTAAAACCCTAACTCTCATTGTGACAAACTAGGTTGCTACAAGCAATGCAGACCATGTTGAAAACAATTCACCTCTTGTTACAATGTCAGTGAAGTATAATTCACCACTTAAAGCATCACATAAAGGAAGGTGGACATAGAAGCTATGGTGAGGAAGGTCTATGGAAGGGGAACTACATGATATTGAGAAAAACAACATTTCCACACATGTAACATCCAAGAAATGGGGAATTCCAATAGCCACCATATCAAAATGGTTGAGCAGTCTCACAACAACATCCAAGAAAGATCCACCAACCATCCTCACCCCGAAAGAAGAAGAGAAAATTGTAGAGTGGTGCTAAGAGATGGTTGAACTGGTTCATGGCCTGGAAATTGTAAACTTGAAGGTATTCGTGACTCAGCTATGTGAAAACAAACCCAACCCTTTCAAGGATGACATGCCTAGAAAGACTTGTTGGTTAGGGTTTAAGGCTCACCATCCTGAATTGACACTACAGACAATGAAAGGCCTTGAAAAAGACATGGTAATCAATCTAAGACCAGGTGTTGTATGTTATTTCTACTACACTTTATCAAAATCATATGATGCAAATCCATATGGACCTGCTTGCATTTGGAATTGTGACGAAATAGGTCTATAGGTGGGAAAAGATGGGTCTATGAGGGTGCTAGTTACAAGATGATCCCTGAGCGTTCCATACATTATTCCAAAGAGCCATGAATGGATCACCATTATATATTGTGTTGTTGGACAAAGCATACTGAGATTCTACTTATTCAAAGGGAAGAGGCACATGCAAAATTACATAGCAAAATGTGAACCAGGTGCCTACATGTGCATGACAGCACAACCACATGCGTGGATGACTAAGTAGCTATACCACAATTGGTTGCACCACTTCCCTCACTCTATTCCAAGGGGTGTTTCACCAGTGAATAGTCACTTACTCATTTTTTATGGCCATGGGAGCCATGTTGCAGTTATAAAAATTTGAAGGCACACACACTAGACATTGACCTGCTGACCTTGCCATCCTACACCTCGCAAAAAATACAACCACTCGATGTGATAATTTTCTCCCCATTAAAAATTTACTTCAAATCAGAGCAATCAAATTGGTTGGCAAAGTATGTTAGAGTAATCAGTTATTTATTACTCTTTTTCGCTTAAGCTATCTCTTAGGTGCATATAATTAATACTTTATATTAATTATATTGCGCAACCTAGCCTTTATGTTTTTAGGGTTTTTTCACCTTTAAAGGTTGAACTTTGTAATGTTTTTTTCATTCACTTTGAAAATAACAATTTTCTCTCACTCCGCTGAGATTTTCCAAACCCTAGCTTCTCTCTCTCTCACAGGTTTCTCTTTCAAATTTAGGTATTTTGTATGCAGGTGTTCTTGGTGGTCTGTGGATTTGCATGTTTGTAAAATCCTACATGGTATCAGAGCCACCCTGTTGCTGCCGAGGTTGAAGTTTTTTGAAGCCTGGATTTGAAGATGACAGCCACAGTTTTTTTCTGAGGTTTTCTATCACTTTGAAGGAGGCATGAGCTTCTGGAGCAGATTGAGTAGAAACAGACTCCGCCATTGCGTTCAGAAGGCCCGGGAGAGTCGAAATCATATAAAATTTGACTAGTTTTGGCCTCCGTGACCACAGGCAAAAATTTTGAGCCTACGAGGGCCGTACGGCTCAAAAATTGAGGCAAAACCTCAGAAAAAAAAATAAAAAACATGCTTTTTTTATCATTTTTAGGCGGGCCGCCACCGCGCCGCCACAGCGCCACCCGCGCTCAGCCCGCGCGCCACCCGCACGCCCTCGCTGCGCCGCCGCGCCCGGCCGCCGCCTCCTCCCCGCCCGGCCGCCGCCCGCGCCCGGCCCACCCACCGCCCGTGCCCGGCTCACTCGCCACCCCCACCGGTGGCACCGCCCGCAGACCACCGGAGCACCGCCGACGGCCTGCGACGGCCAAACAGCCGTCAACTTTAAGATAGTCTCTGTGTTTTTCCAGAGAGGTATTTTTTTGAGTGGCAGTTGGTTTTTTTCCCATATCTTGGGCATACGGTGTCATTTTTTGAAAAACAAAATATCACCGGAAAGGTGTTTCCGAGACAGATGCAATGATGCTAGTCTTATTTGCTGATTCCACCATTTGAGTGCTTTTTTTCAGCATTGAAGTTATGGCTTTGTTTCTCCTCCTGTTCTGCTTCTGGAACTCAGGTTTTTTTCTCGTTTCTTATGCTTTCATAGTATTTTGTGGTGTACGAGGGATAGGATTATACATTGCGGGGGGTGCATTTTCCTTTCTATCATTTCATTCAGAAAGACCCTTCTATTTCTGTCTTATTCTTCTTTCAATGTCGGACCCCTCTGTGGCCCGACTGACACCTCACAACTACCACACATGGAAGCCACACATGACCAGACTCCTCATGTCACGAGGTTTATGGTCCTGCATGGATGCGGTTCAGCCAGTTCTTCAGAGGCCTTATGAGGCTCTTATGCACAGGAACAGGATGGATGAGGCAATGGACCTCATTGCCATGAACATTTCAGATGGGTTGTTGTTCCACCTGGATGGCCTGACTACACCTAGGGATATGTGGGACAAGTTCTCCACCTTGTTTGGCACCATGGATCAGTTTAGGATTCTCCAGGTAGATGCAGAGTTCACATCCTTGGAACCTGACTCATTCACTAGCATTGAGGACTTCCTGATGAAGTTCAAGTCCCTTCGATCTATTTTACAGGTTGCTAGAAAGATGAAGTCAGATGATGAGTGTATCTTCCTGATACTCTCCAAGCTTTGTGGTCCTTATCAGATCTTCACTTCTACCTTCTACTCCACTATGGATGCTCTGGGTACTAGGCATGTTATGCCCTCTTTTGAGACCTTTTGTGACAGGTTAACTCGTGAGCAGTCCAAGCTCAGTCA
>MU225206.1:823994-858568 GCA_018584345.1 Thuja plicata
AAGTAAATAAACAAATTCACCTTGCTTGTATGGAGACCCTTGTGGTGGATTCAAATCCTTAGATCCACAAGGATGAATGCTTGAAGTTGTTTGAACTTTGTAGAAGAGTATGAAGTTGATCTACCATTTCAATTCATGGCTCCATGGAAGTAAATGTGCTCAAGTGCTTGAATTGAGAATGTAGATGTCTTGAATGCTTGAGAGATCTTGGTATTGTTTCTTGATCATGATTAGAGAAAATGAGAGAGAAAGCCCTTCTTTTATAGTAATCTTGGGCAAAAAGGCCAACATAGAAAACAATAATTAAGGGTCCATGGCACAAAACTCTAGAGAGGTGCATATGGAGAGGAGAACCAAATTAAAGTCTTGACACAAAACTCTAGAAGGGGTCCACCCTTAAGATAGAAATAATTATTTAAGAGCCTTGTCACAAAATTTGAGGTAAGGCCAACCCCAAAGTTAATTTGAGCATTAGGCATAAAAATCAAGAAAGGCTTATCTCAAATAATAAATTATGAATCCTACACAAAGCTCAAGAAAGGTCCACCTCAAATATTAATTTAAGAGTTTGACACTTAACTCAAGGAATAATAGCCCTGAAGAGGGAAAATATAAAATTTTGATGAAACCCCGAAACTGGGACTCAACCCCAAGGACCCTGGACCCTAGGGTCAAGGTCAAGGTCATCCCTAACCTAGGTCAAGGTTGAGGTCATCCCTGACCTAGGTCAAGGTCGAGGTCGACCCTGACCCAGAGGGTCAGAACCTCAGGAAATGTGCCAGAGTCTCAAAAACAGAGAGAAAAGGCAGAAAAGAGGGGTAGAATAGGCACATAAGCACATGAAACTCCACAGAAGCATGAAGGTGTCTAAATTAGGACCATAACAGCTTACTAGGGAGGGCTAAAAGGTATCAACATGGAGTTCTTCCATTTTAAGATGATACACTTTATTACTTACATGGAGTGCTTCCATTTTAAGACGATACACTTTGTTACTTACTTCAACCTTTGTATCTATTAGGAATTTGTTTGGAGTGCAAGTATTTGAGTTGTGGGCACTCTGCAATTGGGTCGCTTCGTGCTCAGGTTTTACTCTATTTCTTCACTCTGGTCACTGTGTGAATAATGAAACCCTTCTGTCATCTATTTAAAGACTATACCCTAAGTCAATTCATTAATGCTCAACCACTTCTCGGTGTGTGAAGACGGAGTCATCGGGTGATACAAAAATAACATTCTTGGTGAGAATGCGATGCTTCGAGGCAGCTGTCAACTTGTTATGTTCACCGATGAATTTCAGTGTATGGCGAAGACAACATTGTCAACTCACATGATTACCGACGGATCTCAGTTTACACTAGCCACTTAGATTTTATGTGTTAACCGATAATTCTCGATAAGTATAGACAGCTCAGCTTTGTATGTACATTGATGCATTTTGGTATGTATTGACTGACGAGATTGTTTTCACAGAATCATAACAAGTAATACCATAGTGAATCTCTAATCATGTTGATTTGGTATTTTAACTATGCATAATGGAACTTATGCAAAATATAACTTGGTATAATGCAGTTCCATACTTTTTCTTCTTAGGTGGGGGTGGTGAAGTCACCAGATCCATTGGATAAGGTGTCACTAATTGCATTACTCGGTCCAACTTCATCAGTGTTTGCATCTTTCCTCCACATTTTGTTTCTCATCTTCTTGATGTCTTCAATGGTGTTTCCATTGGCAAAGGTGTTGGTCTCTTTCACTCGGTCTCTGTAGTCTTTCTTTAGATGATAAAATTTATGACAGTGTAGACATGCCATTCTGGGGTTAGTCCAACTCCTAGACTTTCTTGTCCATTGTCTCATGTAGTTTTCAGCTATGTGGCCAAATCTTCCACATGTTGTGCAATTTTCCCATGTATTGTAATCCCAAACATATTGGTTACTGACTCTTTTTGGTTGATAGGAAGTTTCTTGATCTTTTGGCTTCCATGCTTGCTTTTTATTCTTCTTGCATTCAAGAGATTTGTGCCCATGCATTTTGCAAGCAGGATAATATTTGTCCATGTAGGTTTCCTTCTTTGTTTGTTTCACCTTAGATTTACATTCATAAGCTTTATGTCCTTTCTTGTTACATTTATAACAAATTCATATGAATGAAGATGTGGATTTAGGAATACCTTTCATTTTTCTCATGCATACATTTGATGTGTGGCCTGGCCTTCCACAGTGATAGCATGTCAATTTCTTTGTCTTGGATTTGCATAGACATTCTTTGGATTAGCTTGGTTGGGTGATTCTCCATTCTTGATATACCCTAGTCCAGTATTTTTGTTGACTCTTCTTTGTCCATCCAGAAAATCATCCATCCTTTTGGTGCTTTTTTCAGCTCTCTTGATCATGTCATTATGTTGTTGTTGAATTCTCACTTCATGTTTCATCTTTTCATTTTCTTCTCTTAGCTCACCAATAGCTTCTATTCTTTCAATGAGTTTTGTATTCATTTTGTTTGCCTCTTGACTCATAAGAATAATCTGATTTGTAATCTCATGATGATGTTTTGTAAGTCTTTTTATTTCTAACTCTTTCTCTTGTAGTTTTTCAGTAATCTTCCTCCTGTCATCAATAGCTAGTGTTCTTTCTTGCTCAGCTTGTCTATCATTTTTCATGACATCAATCATTCTTACCATCTGTGTCTCTTAACTGATTTGCAGAGATTTCACATATCCAGCTAGATGTTGATTGATTTCATTCAGATTTGTGATGCTTTCTTCTGATGCTTTGCTAATTGTAGATCCTGAAGATTCAAATAGATCTGGTATCTCTTCTTCATGGTAGTCTATTTCATTACAACAAGATGCCATAATCTTTCTTTCATCCATCAATTGTCTCATCTTGATTCTAGCTTCTTTATATTATTCAAAGAAGATCTGGATTTCTAGCTTCTGATTCTCAATACTCTTGTCAAGCCTGTACTTCTCCATTGTATGATACTTTTTCTTAAGTCTTTAAACTTTCCAAATAATATATCTAGCTCTAATACCAATTGTTGGAAATAATGGGAAGTATGTACTAAGAGGGGAGGGATGAATCAGTACCTCTAAAACTTTTAGTTAATTTAACCTTTAACCTTATGTAATCAAATCTTTGCTTTATTGATCATATATGTTATTCTTTCTTTATGCATATGATATCAATTCATAATATTAATTATATGTAGACATTCATAGAAACATTCATGAAAGCAATAACACATAACACAAGATATGGTAACACAGAAAACCCCTATTAGAAGGTAAAAACTATGGTGGGGATGGCACCCACAAAAACTTCACTATCCGCAGATTGGAAGGGGTGACTTAAGGCTTACAATTTGATCACTTCTAATTATTTACCCAGTTAGGATTATTATGTGGAGATTGGTTAATGTCTACTATGTTAAGAGATTTAGCAACACTATTTAGTGTACACTCGGTTAAGAGATTTACAATAGGATTGTTAAATCCACCTTTCTTGAAAGGATTTCTTCTATTTGCTACACTTGTTAGAATGTAGACAAAAATACTCATTGACCTGAGTGTATGCAATCTACAATTTCTGATTATAGATCCATTAAAGATTACATGTATAATGTATCACCTAATGTGATTGATTAATACCTATGTTTCTCGGTAGCCTTGATTCTTGGTTCTTGATAACCAAATTCATCTTTTGTTGTTTAGCTTCTTGAAACTCTCAGTCTGATCCATAGACATGCTCCTTGGCTACAATCATCCTCTCATCCATCTCAAATGAATGATCACACATCTATTTATACAATATATTTGACCTTTTTAGTTTCACGTATTACAAACTCAACTCTATGATCAAAGGTTTACAACTTGACCTTGATCTCCTAGTTTGCATGTTTTTAATCAGTTGGAATGATTAAAACAATTACAATTATCTTTCTTCTCCCTCAAGAAATGGTTTTAAAATAAATATAAACTCTAAATATAAAGCATAACTATTTTATCTGACGTGGAAGTCAGATCCACTTTTCTCGGGATATATCTGAATTTCGGTGTCTGATGCTCGGATTACTTTGAAAGTCTTTTGGTGTTCCTTCTGTGAACTATTTTTCGGGTTCCCTTGCTCTGTCAGGTTCCTCTCTTTTCTGCTGTTTCAGTTTACTCTATAATCTGCTCTGTCGGTTTGAACTGTGTTGTCGGCTTCCTCTGTCAGTTTACTCCTGTCAAGTTCCACTGTTTAAATTTTTTGGTTTGCACTTGTAGGTTGTGTCTTCAGTTTATACTGTAGACTGTTCTTTCGGGTTGTGCTAAAACCTTTCTTTCAGTGTAGTCATTACCGATGGTTTTCCTTTATATACTAATGGCAAAATATATGTCATCAAAGAAAATGGAGTTGGGTGTGTTGAACCGTGATACAAGGGATCATCTTTTTAAGTTTTTAGCAGATCATATGCTTGGTTAATCTCATTAAGATGGAAAAGAAAAGAGAGAGCTTAAACAAATCATAATAACTATGGCTGAATTCCTTAATTAACTGAGCAACGTAGGAGTATTTCTTCTTGCTCAAGCTCCATAGTCTTTCGAACCTAATTCCTCTTACAACAAACAACTACTTAAGCAGATGTAGCAAGGTAGGGCCTTGAAAAAAGCGACAAATAACTAGATTGATAACATTCTAAAAGAAGGGAACAAATTCATACAGGAATTCATCGCTACTTATGCCGAAGGAAAAATGTTGCTCGGTGAAATTCAAACCTTAATCCCAGGGTGGGAGTTAGATGAGTCTAAATGTGCAGCAATTGTATCTCAGGTTCAAGAAGTGGAAGAACATGGAGTGACAATGTTCTTATCAGAGAACCCAATGAAAATAATGGATCCATGTATGTTGTTCATACTAAAGAAAAACATGGGGTGGAAAGGCTCACTATTTAAAAATGCAATCTTGAGCATGCAAGTTATGGAGAAAGAAGTTAAATAAATTCACGAAAATGCACTGAAAGACATCAAGGTTGTGAACCCATCAGGAATTCTATAGTTTGATGAGGAATATATGGATCCAGATACTATGATTAAGATCTTCGAATGTACCATGAACGCCATCAAAGAGAGTGAAGATCCCATGACCCAGGATTTTACCAAAATAGAAAACATGGAATCAATGTTGTGCCTGAACAGAGGGAAATTGCCTAAGGGGAAAGAATCCAGGAGCTTAAGTGGGAGCAAGATGCCTACCGCACAAAACTGATAGGTTTAAAAAGTTTGCACTCTCATCCGATGCAGGAGCTGGTGAGCACTTTCAAGAGCTTGAAGCTTGTCTGAGACCTCATGTCAAAAAACAAATAGCCAAAGATACAATGTGGTTATATGTTGCTTAGTTATTTTGATAAGGGTACAATTGTCTCAAAACTATTTCTATGTTTAGTTACTGGTTCATAACTATTTTTATTTTCTAACAATATGATGTTAGAGTAATTTCCCTTTAGACTTATTGATTAAATCGTGTTGATTTAATTAGTTAAGTTGTCATTACTCTTTAGTGCTTAATCTTTCTCTTAGGTGCATTAATAATTAATTCTTTTATTAATTATTAATGTGCAACCTAACTTTTTTATTTTTAGGGTTTCATTCACCTTTTAAGGTTGAACTTGTAATTATTGTTGATTAATTTAGAATACATATTTGCTCTACTCTTTCGAGTTTCTCTGAGCTTCTGAGTTCTTTAGTTTCTTCCTTCTTTTCCTTCTTTCATGTAACAGGTATTTTGCATGTAGTTGTTCTTTGGCGTAGTCAGATCAGTGTTTTTCAAATCCTTCATGGTATCAGAGCCCCTCTACTACTGTCTATTCTGGAGTTGTTTGAAGTGTGTTTTGAAGGAGAAAATCTTAGCCTTTTTATATTTTTTATCTTCAATATGAAGGTGAAGATATTTTTGGAGCATTTTGGGCCCAAATGGACCTCACCATCACGCTTAGAAGGCCCAAAAACCCCTATTTCCATATAAGGCATGATTATTTTGGCCAAAGTTTCATTCTGAGGGAAAAAAATTTGCTCGTGCCCATTTTTTGGGCACACAAATCGAGGCAATTTTGTCCAAGTTCAAAAAAATCAATTAGTTTTTTTGGGGGGACCCATGCCCATAGCTCAACACCTGTGCCCACAACTCGACACTCGTGCCTGCAGCTCGGTGGACCGATCCCTCAGCTCTGCGAGCCGATCTCCGAGCTCGCCGCCTGTTTTTTTAAATATTTTTTTCATAAAAAAATATGAAAAATATTTTTTTTAATATTATTATTAAATAAATTTTTTTTTAATGTTTTTTTTCTTTTAACAAAAAGCATGTCTATTTTTTTTAATTGTTTTTTTTTCAAAAAAAAAACAATTTCTATTTTTTAATTGTTTTATTCTTTAAAAAAAAATTGTTGTTTTTTATTATTTTTTTCAGTAAAAAAAGAAAAAAAATTCTGCCATTTTGGTGGGAAATCTGGAGGCAGTCTAGATTTGGAAGTTTTTCGCTAGTTTAGCTGGGCTCCGCCATTTTTGGCTAAGGTTCTTCCGGATCATTTGGTTTTTGACCTACTGGTGGGTTTTTTATCATAACTTGAGCAAACGGAGGCATTTTTCTCCAAATGAGATATCGACAAAAACCTGGTTCTGAGGCCGATCTAATTTTTCTATCTTGCAAGGTTTTTTTTGAGTCAAAGTTAGGGTTCTATTTTGCGCTCCGGTCACTATATCTTGCTCCTCCAAACTCCATTTTTCAACTTTCGCATGGCGTCAGAAAGTTGCTTCCATTCTCTTTCTTCTTCTATGGGTCTCACACCCAGATTCTTCTCCATGTATCTATGTATTCAATTTTTTTCTTTATGGAATTATGGTAGATATCTTGGATGTTTTAGGTCCTGGGATTGTTTCCTTTTCTAAATATTATATACATATATTTCTGTAGCTTTTCTTGTTTGCAAACGCACTGAGATAAAGTGTCATCTGATGCATGTTTGAGATTTTATTGTACTCACACTATATTATAAAGTGTCATGTGGGGGTTTGATGTTTACTTTGTTTGCCATCTACCTTTTTCAAGTGAGTGTCCCTTCCATGACATTAGCCTCATGATGTGTTTCAAGTGAGAGATCCTTCCACGACATCATCCTTTATATGTTTTTGTATGTTCTTCATCATGCAACATTTCTTGGCAGTATGTTTCAGTGTACATGTCATACCTCTCCCCACTCAACATTATGGGGGGTATCTTATATTGATTTTAATGCTTCCTTGGTTCGATGGAGTGATCTATGTATTCAGTATTTGTTCCTATGTACTAGGTAGATGCAGTGGATGGTACCTATGCATTTCGGTGAGATGGATCATTTACCATATGCACACTCTTCTTTCATTCTTGTTTTGGAGGCATTATTCCATCTTTGATTGATAAGCTCTTCAGGCTTTGTTTACAGTCTTCTCTACCTGATCATGTTCTATTTAGTGGAGATTCCAGAAATTATTTTTTGACAGTGTTTGCAACTTCATGCTTTAGAGGTGTTCTACATGTTCTTTCTTTGTTCCTATTTTCTGGGTCATTCTCTAGTTTGGAGGCTTCTTCAATCCTTCTCTAGGCTTCATCTCTTTTTGGAGAGGGTTTTTCCCACTAGGTTTTCTCCTTTTCTCCTCTTTACAGATATTTTATTGTACTTGGGTACCTAATCAGGCCTTGCTGTCGGGACCCATTTCCTACTTTCATAGTTGTGCTAGGTTAGCTTACCTCCTGAGCTTTGCTTAAGAGGGGGGGTGTTAGAGTAATTTCCCTTTAGACTTATAGATTAAATCATGTTGATTTAATTAGTTAAGTTATCATTACTCTTTAGTGCTTAAGCTTTCTCTTAGGTGCATTAATAAATAATTCTTTTATTAATTATTAATGTGCAACCTAGCTTTTTTCCTTTTAGGTTTTCGTTCACCTTTTAAGGTCAAACTTGTATTTTTTGTTGATCAATTCAGAATAGATTTTTTCTCTACTCTTTTGATTTTCTTTGAGCTTCTAAGTTCTTCAACTTTTTCCTTCTTTTGCTTCTTTCCTGTGATAGGTATTTTGCATGCAATTGTTCTTGGGTGCAATTAGATCAACGTTTCTCAGATCCTTCATCCGAGAGCCTAAGTTTTTAGGGAGGCCTCCTGGATTATAAAACTATTTATGCTAGAGCATAAGATGGTAGGAGGGTGATAATCTTTAGAATAGATAGTTTTTTTGGGGATTTCAGTAATGTTAAGTCTTAGATTTTTGAAATAATTAAGTGGAAAGATACAGTGATTCATACCTATTTTGGACTTTGATCTTTACAACACACATATATTAATGCAAAGTCTCAGTTTAGATCAGTGAGTTTAAACTTGTGGTGTATCGATTACTTTGTGGATTGGTATATCATTTGCTCTGCATTATTTACTTATGTGTCGTGATCATAAATCTTTTCATGCAATTCTCATTATTCATTATAATAGGCAATTAATCTCAGATGGTTGAAGGAACTGTATTTTATTTGAACTTTTTTTCTTATCTTATATGTGATTTCTATAATTACCTCTATACCAAGGAGATATGAGAGATCCTTTCATACTTTCTTGTTAAAAGTACATTTGTATGTGGTCTATTCATAAATTCATTGAATATTTATCAAAGGGAGTTGTACCTCATAAATTCAGAGGGAAGCAATTACTCCATGCTTACCCAACTATTGTGAATCATTTGTCTTCAAAAGAGGTGTAGGGTCAACATAGATTATATTTAGTGTGGAGACATATCTATTCACCAACATATTTTTGGCGACTCTACTTGGGAATCTTGTGACAAAGAATAGACTCTAAATTGTCTATAATGAATCAAAATGGTGTTGCCACATAATGATTTATTTTCTATACTTCAACCCAATCTAGGCTTTGAAAATACACAAGAAGATATAATTTTAGACCTATCTATAGTAGCTTGGAAGTACAGATGTAGCAATCAAGAATTCCAACAAACCCTCCAAGTGTTGGAAAGAGAAGAAATTGTTGAATGTCTAAGAGGCATACCTATGGTCTAGGAAGCAGTAGTAGTAGATAGACTTGCTCGCATTCCTATAAGAAACTAAAAGTTAGTTTGGATATCAAAGTTGGCTGAGAAGAGATATACTGGAGGTGATCAAAGAAAAGGGTTGATTGATGAAGATTTTGAAGCCTTAAAAAATCTGAATTTTGCCCCTGATCTGAATACATCTAAGAAAAAGAAAACTAAGTCCTATAGTAGACCTTCCTCACCTCCTGTCACTCTTGTTGTATCGCTAGTTGTACAAGCTATTATCCCACAAGGTATTATAATACCTTCATTTTTCAATATTCAACCCTTGAATTTTAGATTTCTAAACATGGTAGCGAACCAGTCGTGGTGTCAAAATATAGGTCCTTTGAACCTAGGTACAAACCCTCCTGCCTCTTTATCCAAGGGTGCTAACCAAATCTTGCCTAAGTTCAGTGGAGATGGAAAAAAAACCACATAAGACCACCTAGATGTATTTCATGCTACATGTGGTGTTATCAATGTTCAAACTCAAGAAGTTGTAGTTAGACTTTTTGTGACAACCTTGACAGACGTTGCGGCTTATTGGTTCAACCAATTACCTCATGCCTCTATAACCAGTTGGGATGATATGAGAGTTTCCTTAGAAGAAAGATTTAAAACACCTGATAATGAAATCTCATTGTTACTCAAATTGATCCAATTAAAAAAATAAATGCACGAACCTATACAGGAATTTGTAGAGAAGATCAATAGGATATTGCAAAGAATTCCTACAAATTCTGCACCTAGAAACGAGAACAAGAAGATATTATTCCTAAACGTAGTACCACCAGATATAATTTTTCACCTACTAAAAGATGAGGTAGTTGATTTAAATACTACACAAAGACAATCCATTCATCTTGAAGACATATTCATCACAACAGGGAAGTGGAAAAGAGAAGTTCAATCTTCAGGCGCTTCCTCCTCTACCTAAATAGACCCTCTGATGCAAAGACTAATGAGTGATATGACAATGCTCAAAAGAAAAAAAAATAGAGTTACTTGCCCTTATCAATCACCTTAAGAGGATGTCAATCACAAGAAATATAATCAGTCCCATGGGAAAACTCCTCTCTTAATAGGTTCGCAGCCTAGGCTGCAAATCAAAGTTGCACCTAAAGAGACCATGTGTTCGTTCCATCTGAAAATTGATCATGATGGTGAACATGTCCTAACTAGTTGAGGTGTCTTCAAATAAATGCAATGAAATATGCTATTAGAATAAAAGAATTTCAAGAAGAAAAGGCTCCTTTTGAGATTAGTCATTCAGGCTCTTTTTATCTAGAATATGAGTCCAATTTTGAAAGAGGCAAAAATATCCTGCGACTCTGCAAGACCCATCATGTGCATTCCTTACTAGGAATCAAAGGAACCATAAATTTACTCTTGGTGATGGTAAATTTGATATTCCTCCAAAAGGAAAGGAACCTGTGGGTAATGATGCTTCTTCAAATCCAAAGGGCTCAGGAGTCAAGATTCTACAAAGAGGTAATACAATCCCATCTCCTCATGTCTTTGATTTTGTTAAATTTTGTAAATCTACCTCTATCTCAATTTCTCCAACCAAATATCTAAGTTTGAACCCTAAAGAGCTAGACAAATTGGTCAAATATGTAAAAGGAGAATCAAGGTCAACTACCCAATTCAATAAACCCATCATGGGAGAAACCACTACAGTCGAAGAACCTCCTATTTTTGTATCTAAAGATACCCCACAGACACCTGAAGATCCTCCTTGTATTAATATCATAGAAAGTGAAATAGAAGAGAAGAAGCCTAACCATTTCTATATCTCTTTACTTTTAAATGGGCAGAAACTCAGCAATTGTATCATAGACTCTCACATGTATGATAATATAATGCCTACCTCAATTGCCAAAGCCCTCACCCTCACCCTCACTAAGACATTTGGTTGGTGCTATTCTATAAACGGGAAACAAGTACCACTGATGGGACAAGTTAAAGATGCACAAGCTATCCTCACTGCATGTCCAGATAAGCGATTGGAATTGACAATTCTAGTTGCAGATATCTCAGCTAGCTAAAAAATTTTACTTAGTAGAACCTTCTGCAAAGACATCGGAGGTGACATAAAGATGGATTGGTCTGAGGCGATTATCCTAGTGGGCAGGAAAAAGATAAAACTTGAACCAAAGCCTAAAAAAAATCCATAGTGGTTCCTTCTGATAATCTCAAGGCTCAAATCCTTTATGAGGAGCGACATTATGGTAATTATGTGATTCTCTCTAAAGGGGAAACTGAACCAGTTGTCGATGTTTCAGAAGAGGGAGGGATATGGAAGATGGATTTTGACGGTAGTTGTTCAAGTTCAAGATCAGGAGTAGGGATGGTGCTAATTCCTCTTGTTGGAGAATGTATCCCTTTGTCTTTTAAATTAAATTTCATAAATACCAATAATACGACCAAGTACGAAGCATTGCTGCTAGGATTGGAGGAAGAAAAGTCTAGATGGATTAAGAAGCTAATTGCAAAGGGTGATGTCGAATTGATCGTGAAGCAAGTAAGAGGTCAGTTTTCTATAAAAAATGAAAAATTGAGGCACTATAGAAACCTGGTATGGGATGAACTCAAGTCTTTTGATGCCTTTTCCATAGATTTCATACCTCAAAGCCTAAATACTAAGGCAGATTCTTTGGCAGTCTCTGCTTCATTATTGTTACCACATCCTAATTTTAAAGTGCATGGTTATAGGATAGAAACGATATATAGACCTAGAGTTCCAGATAATGTAGAGCATTGATAGGTGTTTGATAATGATTCCCAGCTCAAATATTTCATTGGTTGTGTTCAAAATTTTGCTAATGTATATTTTGAAGGTTCTTGTAGTGAGTGCAAAGAAGTCTGTGAAGGTGCTGCAAAAAATGACAGGATAATTCAATTGAAAGGGAACAAGATTACCAAGGGTCTCATATCCCTAAAACACTTCTTTCATAGGAGGGATGATAGCACAATCAAAGAGAAGGTGTCACACTCTCATAATCCCAAGGAGTATGACAAGATTGATGTTGGAGATGAAGGCGATCGTAAATGGATTTCAATAGGAAAAACATGTTCTAAGAAAGAAAGGGATGATCTAGAAAGGTTACTAAAGGAAAATAGAGATTTTTTTGCTTGGGGATATGAATACATCAAAAAATTTAGAGTGGTCAGTTTTGACATCACATCCCTTTGAAACCTGATGCCACACCATCCTTCCAAAAGATTAGAAATTATAATTTGAAAGTATGTGAAGCTATATTGAAAGAAGTGGAAAAGATACTGCAAGCCAAGATTATTTTCCCCATCCATCATTCCACCTGGATTACCAATATAGTGCTAGTGAGGAAAAATAACAGTGAAATCTGAATCTAAATTGATTTCATGAATTTGAATCATGCCAATCTGAAAGACAATTATGCATTCTTAGTAATGGAACGTGTTATCGAGGTTGTGTCAAGATCAGAAGTAATGTTAATGTTGGACAAATATTCTGGATATAATCAAATCACCATGGTGAAAGAGGATCAGCACAAGATGACCTTTATAACACCATGGGGTACTCTTGCATACAACTGAATGTCGTTTGTCTTGATTAACACCAATGTCACATTTTAGAGCGTGATAAA
Source organism: Thuja plicata (assembly GCA_018584345.1). Taxonomy (NCBI): domain Eukaryota; kingdom Viridiplantae; phylum Streptophyta; class Pinopsida; order Cupressales; family Cupressaceae; genus Thuja; species Thuja plicata. The sequence continues at coordinate 836,719 of MU225206.1, forward strand.
CTCCTCCTTCGGGGATCTGCGACACAAAATCATTGTAATCTATTTAGATTATTTGAATGTCTATTTGAAAAGAAGGAACCACCACTTAAGAGACCTGGAGATAGTGCTGCAGAGAAGCAGGAGTCATGGTATATCTCTAAATTCAAAAAATTCAATTTTATTTGTTGAAGAAGGTAAGTTGTTAGGGCATATTGTTTCAAAAGGATTCAAAATTGATCCTATAGGGTTAAAGCGATTCAACAACTTAATTTTCCCTCTAATAGGAGTGGATTGAAGTCTTTCTTTGGCCAAGTGAACTTTCTAAGAGCTTATGTTCTATAATTTTCAGAGACTACCAGACATGGTAGATATGATGAGTGAGAAACACCCTTTCAAGTGGAATAAGGAAGGGTAGAAGGCTTTCAACAACATCAAAGTAGCAATATCCCAGGCCCCTGCGTTGACAAGTCCAGATTTTAAAAAAAAAAGACTTCTTTATTTATTGTTATGCGTTAGAGCATACTTTGTCTGACATTTTGACACAAAAGAATGAAAAAGGATAGGAGGCACCCATTGCTTTCATGAGCATGCCATTGAAGAAACACGGGCTCAAATATTCTCAAAATGAAAATCATGCCTTCGCAGTAGTAAAAGAAGTGAAATAATTTAGGTACTACATATTGCACTCGCATTCCACTGTGTATGTTCCAGAGATAATAGTAAAAAGTGTTTTGACACCAAAGGAGATAGGAATGAATAATAGGGTTGTATGGATAGCTAAAATTAAAGAATATGACATAATCATTAAGCCGACAAATCTGGTACGAGGATGAGGCATGTATAGGTTAATAGAAAAAAATGGAAAGCCATTAGAAGAAGAATTAGATGAAGCCCCTATGGTTTTGTTGGTAAGTTTGAGTGATCCGTGGTTCTCAAATGTGACATGTTTTCTTACATATGGTGAATTCCCTAAACATCTAAGTCCCTGAGAAATGTGTAATCTAAGGCTAAAAGCATCCAAGTATGTAATCTCCCAGGGTATTTTGTATAAAAGAGGAGTTGATGGAACTTTTCTCAGATGTATAGATGTTGAACAAAAAAGAGAGTTTTTAAGAGCATTCCATGATAAAGCTTTTGGAAGGAATTTTTCCTCCACTTTCACAACCTTCAAAATCCTCTAGAACCATTTCTATTGGCCCGGGATGTTTAAGGACGCATATCACTATGTTAAAAATTGTGAGAAGCGTAAAATGTTTCCAGGATGCCCACAACTCCCAGCTCTGCCTCTCAAACCAGTGGTAATAGATGAACCTTTTAGGTAGTGGGGGATAGACATTATAGGACCCTTAAATCCATCATCCAGTGTAGGGCATGTGTACATCCTTACAGCCACTGACTATTTTACAAAGTGGGTGGAAGTGATCCCTACTAAAAAGGCAAATTCTCAAGTTGTATGTGACTTTCTAATGAACAATATTTTTGTCAGGTTCAGAGTGCCATAGAAGGTAGTAGCATACAATGCTATATATTTATCTTCAGAAGAGATCTCAATGTTCTATTATGAACATAAAATATCTTTGGCTGACTCATCAGATTATTTCCTATAAGGGAATGGTCAGGCGGAGTCCAACAATAAGAATCTAGTTGCTATAATGAAAAAATTGATGGGTGATAACTTCATGACTGGCATAAAAAATATATATGAAGCCTTCTGGGATGATTGTACTACCCCTAAGAGAGCTATAGGGATGACTCCTTTAGAGATAGTGTATGGGGTAGGAGCGCATGTATCTCTACCTCTTGAATTATCTGTTGCCAAACTACAAAATGTGATTGAAGACCAGTATTTCCAAAACTCCCTAGAGAAATGGGTCATGTACCTGAATGAATTGGAGGAGGAAAGAGACAAATTAGTGGATCACATTACAGAACACTAGCTGAAAGTAAAGCAAGTTTTTGATATGAGGGTTCATACCTGTAATTTCATGGAGGGGGATGAAATTTTATTGTGGGATAAGAGGAGGGTGTCCAAAGGATCTCACATGAAGTGTGAGTCTTTGTGGAAAGGACCATTTATTATTTTAGAAGCAGTTGGTTCAAATGCTTTTTATTTGTCCTACCTGGATGGTATTGATATGCCTTTTACTTACAACTGGCAGGACCACAAGTTGTTCAAGTTGTGATCTTTTTCAAAGTCCCCTTGTACATATTAGTTAGTCCTATTATTGCTTTCTTTAGTTAGGTGTTTGCCTCATTTATGTCCCTTCCTCTTTTTGGTTTGTGAAACCAGTGATCTAAGTTCTATGCATATCTTCAACAGTTAGTTCCCCACTCAGAGCCGATGTTAGTGTCTATATGAGTCAACTTGTTTAAGTGTCTCCAACCCTTTATTTTCAATTTAAAAATCATTTTTGATCCTCCTGCCCCTTCAAATTAGCGTCAGTCCATTTTTTGTGTCACGTTTACTCCTCAGAATATTCATCACAATGCCTTTAATCTTTTATTGTATGATCGGTTTTCCCTCTGTCAAGTGTTTGTGATCTTGATTCGCTCATAAACCACTTTGAACCTCTTCAAACCTTGGTTAGAAGTAGTTCAAAAAGGTTCAAATAAATGATTTTTTCCTAACGATTGTAACTGCGGGTGGGACACCTTCATACATCTTGATGCGACCGCGAACCACTTTGAACCTCTTCGAAACTTGTTTCGAAGTAGTTAAAAGAGGTTCAAAAGAAGTTACAACATGCCCAAGGACTGAATTGGTGGCTGATGTGGAAAGTGACGTGACATGTCAGAAAAGTAATCATTGTAATGATTGTATGATATTTCCTCCCTGGTTGACTGATTCAGTGAACTGAAAGCACAAATTCAAGCCTGTTTCCCTGTCAATCAAAGAAATAGTTACCAAGTATGCAATTCGTACTTCAAAGGCAAAAGAGTCAATAATAATGCTAGACTGAGCACACACCCTATTACGGGAAAGGTAACCATTGAGATTTCAACATATAAATAGAAAGGAGTTCAAGAGCCCAAAGTAGAGGACTTTGAGGTCACAAAAATGGAGTTGGGGGTGTTGAACCGTGTTAAGTTTTTAGGATGGCTGCAAATGTAATATCACTCTATGTTGTATGTGTTTTCCAAATGCAACAATCTCTCTTTCATTTATATTGGGAATGAGGCTAGGAGAGACATGTCCCTTCATGGGACATGTCTATTCATTATTATTTATAAGAAAGGACATGCCTCTTCCCATTAATTATAATTTTATCAATCTTATAATGTTTCATCAATCAATTATTAATTAAGAATAATTTAATATTAAATATTAAATTTTATATGATTAATAATAATATAACATATATATTATATTATTATTAATCAACATGTATTATATGTATTATAATGATCATACGACTGAAGCTACAAACATTAACAATCTCTCTTAGCTAGGGAGGATGATCAAACATAATGTGTAGTGGTCTCCTATGTCAACACTAATGACCCTCAAAATAGCTATACAAAAGATCAACATTCCCTCTTACATAGGGAGGATAAATCAATCCAATGTCAACACTTATATGACACTTGATAACATCAATCATATGATGTAAGCAACAAAAGCATCATCCTCATGATGTAATCAATAGAAACATAGTCTCAAGATGTAGATTGCCTTCATCAACAATTATATCCACAAGCTCTTAGGTGGATTTCCTCCATCGACAATTCTATCCATAAGGTCTAAGGTGGATTGACTCCATCGGAAATTATATCCACAAGCCCTTGTGCGGATTGCCTCCATCGGTGATTCTATCCACAAACTCACGAGCTTTAGAGTGGATTGCCTCCATCGGCAATTCTATCCACAAACTCATGAGCTTTAGAGTGGATTTCCTCCATCAATGATTCTATCCATAAGCTCTCATGTGGATTTCTTCCATCGGTGATTCTATCCACAAACTCACAAGCTTTAATGTGGATTTCCTTAATCAGTGATTTTATCCACAAGTTCCCAAGTGGATTGCCTCAATCGGCAATTCTATCCACAAGCTCTCATGTGGATTTCCTCCATCGACAATTTTATTCACAAACTCATGAGATTTAATGTGGATTGCCTCAATCAATGATTCTATCCACAAGTTCTATCTATTATGTTCTATTTTAGCCATCACAAGATGTCTATCACAGTAGAAGGTCAAGCTACTGTAATATCGTCACCTTTCAATAACTCTTACAAATACAAGTGATAATAATTTGGAAGTCGTGACTTCCTCATGATGTACATAGGGGGCGGGCCCATTAGAATATGGAGTCACACACATGACATCCACCATGCCTCAGCACAGGGGATGAAAACAAGGGATTTCACCTCAAACTTCTTTCACAGAGAAGAACTCATTGAGAAGATATCAATATCTTGATCATCCAAGATTTCTTAAGATGAATTGTCAGACTCTCTCTGAATCTGATATCAATCTTCATAGCTCCTCATCCAAAGTTACCTCTGAAGATTTATACTCCCTCTAAAAATAATTTCTTGTGCTTCTGCCCTGAAGGTATGTCAGAGAGAGATTACAAATATCTTATAAACTAAAGTGTCTCATACAAAAATACCAAAGATAGAAGCATATAAGATTTTACTAGCCAATATTATAGCATAAATTTCAAACTCAATAATTCATGTGCATTAATAAAACATGGAATACTTATCTTAAGTTTCAAATATTTCCTTTTGTAAGGTGAGCCCATATAGGAAATATCAACTCATCAAATTTTGAATTTTTTTGTGGAGGACACGCTGCAGGAGATCATAATGTTATTCGTGCTAGCCATGTTGATGACTTTCATGTAGAGTGACAACCTAGAGTGGATGATCACCATTTTCTCACTCTCCACTAAGGATGGTTCAAATGGAAATGTAACTGTAGACACTCGAAAATGGACAGGCTTGCGACTTGACATTAAAAACACTAATCTTCATCTATTAATTAATCATCTATTTTCCTCTAAATTCATTTCCCAAATCATCTAATCAAATTCCCAAAATTAATTAAATAATTAATTTTATTTAATTAATTAACCTTAATTGATTAATTACCATAAATTAATTAATTAAATTATATTTCCTATAGCTTAAATTCAAATATTTAAACTTACTAATTAAATTAATTTAATTTCATCAAATAAAGCAATTCTAAATAAAAAAGAATTCAATTATCTCACATGTTGAAAACTTTAATTAAATAAATGAATTAAATATTCATTTATCTTCAAAGAGATAACTCCAATCATATCACATGGGTTACTCCACCCACCTCTCCAGTCCACATGGGTAACTTCACCCACCTTTTTAGTTCAAAAAGGTAACTCCCAATTAGCTCTTCAGTCAACCAAACTTTATCTCCTCTTTACCAATTGAAGAGGTGGAGTTTACTGATGGCTTCTCCAGATCCTTTTAATCTCAACCGTTCATCTGTCTATCGCTGGGATTGATCTCAACCATTCATTTCATCCCTAATTCCTATATAATAAACCCTTCATAACCATTTGAAGGATCCAGGATTTCAAGCTCCCGTGCGCCATTACTATGTCAGTTTGGTTCTAGCATTCAAGCCATCTTGCGATCACACACACATTTCAAGTATCAAATTCTCGACGCTTCTCAAGTCGTAGATGTTTCCCACACCAATATTGAGCATCAAAAACAACATTTTGGAAGGATTAGAGAGAGACAATAGAAGCTTCAAGCACTTTGGGGTTTGCATTCATTTGTTTTCCTTTCTTTGCTTGTACATTTTATTGGTTACATTTCAAGTTATTCATTTTAGTAGTTCTTGTGTACTTGATTTATATCAGTGTAAAACCTTTGCTACTAACCCTTGCCTTTGGAAAGCTTGGGAACCACAGATCACGAAGAGGAGGCATACAATTTGGTGAACCCGACGTTAATCAAACAGCCCGATTATCTCTTACAGACACCAAATAGAATTGATCAACCATGGTCGTACGGTCGCAGACCTAAAATTTTGTATTTTTTTTAATATCTGTGTTATTTTGCAATTGCTAGTATTTCGCCACACTTGACAAAATTTTGCCGCAATCGACTAGTTTAATACCGCAATCGATTGTAGGTTTCTGCATTTATTTTCTGTCGTCTTCTAAATCTCTATCTTTTCTACAGTTTGTCACAATTGATCCACTGGTACCGCAATCAGAAGAATTGTACCATAATTGACTGATCTAGACCGCAATTGATTGTGCATTATCGCAAGTGAAAGTGTTTTCCGCAATTGCTATTTTTAGGATGCAATCGCCTGTTATTTACCGCAATTGCCTATGCATTACCGCAATCGCTGCAAAATTGCTCATTAGGGCCAAATTCTTTGTAAGTGCTATCTGAAAACCTGATACTTTCTTTATTTTTCTGCAGGACGACGAGTTCCCGCGAACATGAAGGGTAAGTTGTTGGTGAGTATCATTCATTGTTTCAAAGTTACACATACTCTCTTTTTTGGCAAAAAAATCCTTTTGATACTAACTTGTTTAAACAAAGCAAATTAAAAGGAATTCACTTGTCAATTTGGGTTTAAAAAGAGCAATGTTTGTCAAACATCTCACATTTTAGATTTGGGCTTTAAATTGATGTGGGGACTAAAATTGAACAAGGCAAAAAATCTCTCAATTGGGTGAATTAAAATTGAAAAAGTAATCAACACCTTCTTTTAGGCTTAAAACTAAACACTTGTGCTTGTATGGTGGTGTAGCTTAGTTCACATTTCAAACTTCTAGAGCTTAATTGATGTACCTTGTGTCTTAAGTTTTGGGTGCACTTGCACAATTTGTTAGATTAGACACCTTTACACTTTTTTAGAAAGTCCTATCCAAGGAATGTGCTTATTCCTTGGAGAACGACCCTTAAACCGGTAATCCTTCTGATCTCTATATAAACAAGGCGCGAACCAAAGTTCCATCTTATCTAGCCAAGCTCAGGCGAGGTGTGTTGATGATAGTCTGGATCAGGTGAATATCCCTAAAGAGCCAGCGTGGTCAACTCAGCTCTTAAGTGAGTCACACATGTACAAACTGGTTGGATAGATGCCACGGACCCTTACTACAACCTTGTTAATTAGAGGCCAACCTGATTTACCTCCGAACATGAACCTTATTATAGTGCAAGGGGTTGCAGAATTCCCCCCCAAGATTTCCAACATATGTGTCCCATGGTATTTGTGTAGTGAAAGAGATCTTCACTCCACGACTATAATACCTGGAAATGACAAAAACATGGGAACCTACATCATAGACCTTCGTGTCCTAGTAGTGTGACAATTGTTGTGTGAGCTAACGAATATTCAAGCATTGGGCCTATAACATTGTATTATGAAGCCATTGACCTAGATTAAATCTGACTGTTCATTGTTGAGACCTCGTGATAACCTTACAACTTGAAAAATTTGTAGAACATACACATTGTCAGTCTTCATTCTTCAAAACACAGTGTCTATTGTGCTTGTTTCTTTGATCAATTTCTAAAAATGCAAAACAAAACATCCAAACTGTCAAAACAAGTCAAACGTGTTAAAGTCTAGGGTTGTCAACGTCAACTATCTTGCAAATCAGAAGCATTGTTCCAAAATATCAAAATTGTCAAGCAGTAATACCTATCTTTTAGTCTTTTTTGAGACTATTTCTCATTTACCGCAATTGCCTGCATTGTGCCACGATTGAAGGAAGTATGTAGTAGTTAACTTGTTTATTGCCGCAATCGACTTGTTTATTACCGCAATCAGTGATAACATACCGCAATCGACCATACACTTTGTCGTAATTGGTGAAGTTTTGCCGCACTTGACTAGAGATATTTTACACCTGTTTTGACCTAAAAACCTTGAAAGAACTCTTCATTTGGTGTCCAAAACTAGTGTCTATCCCAGGAAAATGTGAAGAACATTGTGTGAATCTCTAAACATTAAAGATCACCCCTTCTCTAAAAAGCATGATTATTATCAAAAACATTGTTAGTTGGAAAGCTTAGACTCGAAATACCTTGATCTCATCATATCAAACATCATCATCTTTATCAAAGTGACTTTGTCCAAGGAAAAAGTCGACAAATCTTATCTTTTTACATCATCACTACTTTGAGATCAAGATATATCAAAATCTGTCCTTAGAATTACCCTTGTCCAAAACATAGCTCGGACTTCCTTAGAAAGGATATTCTTCTTTGTTTGCTTTATATCACTTGTTTTATTTAAAAAATCTAGACCACACTATGTCTCAAACACCTCATGGAGAGCCTTACACAAGGTCAAAGGCTAGAACGCAACCTGATGAGTCATATATCAATAGATTCCCCGCTTGGAGAATAGAGAGAGAAGATGGCCCTTTTATAAACACCAGTTCTACTCTGTTCATTGAACAACCTCTGGGGGCAGCTCTTTTCCAAAATGTCACAGAAGAGGAACTAGAGGATATAGAGCAAGATGCTTATTCCACACAAGTGGTTGACGTTGTTGTAGAGAGGAATCCCAAACGCTTCTTAGCCATGCTGATAAAGAAGGGAGTCAAACTCCCCGCTAAATTCAGTGTATCAACCATATGGCCTAAAAACCCTCTCGCAGGTCAAAACACTACTCAGCCTCCTTAGATACTGCTTGTTGTCTCTCAAATCTTCCCACCATTGGTATTACCCACATTGACACAGATGATACCCAGTCAAATCAATGGCACAAACCAGGCCAGCACATCTTCCACACAAAGCGTGACAGGCTCGCAATTGAGTGCACATGTGGTTACTAGTATGCTCCCACCTTCGGTCACATGGCTGGGGCAATCAAGCTCTCAAGCTATCCTTCCATCACACCAAACACCAACTATTTGGAAACTATGTTCACTACTACAGTAAATTCATACTAGTCTTGGGATCAACACCTCTTGCCCAAAGGGATCCATCTCTGCATGTACAACTTATAGTCAATTCCCACCCAAGTCTGCACCATTTCCCATTCTGACATCAATCCAACCTCTACAACAGCAACCCCAACTTCAGTTGCCACAAATCCAACCCCAGCAACAACAACCCCAGCTTTAGTTGCCTCAAATCCAACCCCAACAATAGCAACCCCGGCTTCAGTTGCCTCAAAACCAACCCCCACAATAGCAACCCCAGCTTCAGTTGCCTTAATTCCAACCTTAGCAACAGCAACCCCAGCTTCAGTTGCCTCAATTCCAAACTCAGCAATAGCAACCCCAACTTCAACCCCAACCTCAGCAGTAGCAATATCAACCCCAGTAGTATCAAACCCAATTTTAGTCACAACAGTATTCCAATTCCCAACAACAAATGCATCAAAACCCACCATGGGTTACTCATGTGCCCCCATTTCAAAATCACTCAGTGGGAAATCAATATCAAGTCCCCAGGATGAAATCCTATGTTCCTACTCAAGGGACACAGAGGTGCAGCCTCATACCCACTACAGCACAGAGAAATGTCCTCACACATCAACCTTAATATCAAACAGACATGTTAATGCAATAAATGTAAACCCTTCGAACCCAAATAATGGATATGCAAAATCAGGGGCAAACTAAATCCTACACCATAGAGGATGTTAGAGTAATAGTCTATCGGGTTACTAAATTAAATCATTATGATCTAATTAGTAACTTACCTATTCACTCTAGTTTGCTTCAAATAACCTTAGGGTTTCCCTTTTAGGGTTTCGTGTTTCCTTTTATAAGGATTCACTTGTTAGTTTTCTCAACACAGAGATTGTATTGTAATTTCATTTTGTTAATAGAAGCTTTTTCTTGCAACATGATTTTCCAGTCTCTGGCCTTTTGGCCGCCATAGCTTATGTCTTCTCTTCTGTCTTTTTGCTTCTTCCTTGTAACAGTCATGCATGCAGGTGATCTTGGGTGAAGTTGCATTTATCAACTTCTACATGGTATCAGAGCTCTCCTGATGTTCACCGTTCGAGTTTTGTTGAAGCACAGAGGGTTTCAGAGGTTTTGTAGAAGATTTTGTGTGGATTTAGAGGGGACCTTTGTTTCTGGTTACTTTGGGCCCAAACAGACATTACCATTGCGTCCAGAAGGCCCAAAAACCCCAGAATCCATATAAAGTTTGTCCATTTTGGACACCGGGACATCTGGCAAATTTTTTTGGCCTCCCAAGGGCCGTACGGGCACGTAAAACGAGGCAAAAATAAAAAAATTTAAAAAAAACATTGGTTTTTGTGCGTTGGGAAAACGTGCGCAATGGTTTTATTGGGCGCCGCCGCCGCACCACCACGGCCCGGCCCCCCGGCTGCGCCTTTCAACCCCACCTCCGGCTCGGCCACCGCGGGCCCCTTGTTTTCTGCGGGCTCCGCCGCCCCGGGCGCCCTCCGCTCACCGCGCAGTGGCACCGCCTCCCAGGCTCCGCCCTCCTCCGGCTTCGTTCTGCACACCCCGCCCCGGCGCTGCAACTGTCTCTACCGCCCGGCCACCGCTCCGCCGGTGGTGGGCTTTTGTGTTAGCCCCGCGGGCCCTCTCGCACTAGCGGGTGGTCATATTGATGACCAAGTGCCTGTTTTTAGCCCCTGAGCGCGCCATGCGCCCGGGGGCCCAATTTTTTTAGCCCTAGGGGCTTCCTTTTGGCCTTTTGGAGCTTTTTTGGGCCCTTATCGCTGTTTTCGCTCTATCTAGAGCATACGGAGGCATTTTTTGGACTTCGTTATATTGTCAAAAAGCTCTTTCCAAGCTCTTTCCGAATATGGTGATTTGGATTTTGGGTTCTGCCATTTCGACAGCAATTTTTTCTGTTGAAGTCTGATATTTTGTTTTGCCTTCCGGGAGTCATATCTGGCTCATCCGGACTCCGTTTTTGGCAAACGAGATATCGTCGAAAAGCTGGTTCAGTGTACTATTTAGTTGCAAGGTTATTTTTTAGATTTTTCTCTAGGTTTTCTCTCCTCCAAGTTTGGCAGTTTATGCACTCTGGTGGATTGCTTGGTTCTACAGGTCCTGGGATCTCTTCTTCTGATTTCATAGTTCACTCTTCTTTCTGACTTCTGAGCTTGCATGCTTATTCTGATGCATCTTTTCTGTAAATGCACTGAGATAAAGTGCCTTCTTTTGCATTTCTGGAATTTTGAGCACCTTGTATGGTTGTTGTACTCACACTCTGTTATAAAGTGCCATGGGGGGTTATGATGTTTATGCCGCTTTAGGTGCATCCACCTTTGTCAAGTGAGTGTACCTTTCATGACATTAGCCCATGTTGTGTGTCGATGACACCGCCCTTTATCCTATGTCTGTACTTCTGTTGCACTGTTGGTGTTCCTGGTTCTCCTTCTACAGATGTTATGGCATTGCATTTCAGTGTTCCTGTCACCTCTCCCAGTTCAGCTTTATGGGGGGGTTCACCTATTGGTTCTATTGCTTCCTGGTTCGATTGATCAGCTCTTCAGACATTTGTCTTCTCTACCTGGTCATGCACTTCAGTGGGGGTTCTAGCAGTCTCTTCTGACAGAGTTTTTTAGTTCATGCTTCGGAGATGCTTCCTGCTCATTCTTGTTCCTCTCTCTGGGACTTCTTTTCCCTTTTATGTTTTGGGTACCTGATCAGGCCTTGTTGCCGGGACCCATCTTTCCTACTTTCTACAGTAGTTTCCTAGGTTTTGCTTCTCCCTAAGCTTATCTTAAGGGGGGGTGTTAGAGTAATAGTCTATCGGGTTACTAAATTAAATCATTATGATCTAATTAGTAACTTACCTATTCACTCTAGTTTGCTTCAACTAACCTTAGAGTTTCCCTTTTAGGGTTTCATGTTTCCTTTTATAAGGATTCACTTGTTAGTTTTCTCAACACAGAGATTGTATTGTAATTTCATTTTGTTAATAGAAGCTTTTTCTTGCAACATGATTTTCCAGTCTCTGGCCTTTTGGCCACCATAGCTTCTATCTTCTCTTCTGTCTTTTTTCTTGTTCCTTGTAATAGTCATGCATGCAGGTGATCTTGGGTGAAGTTGCATTTATCAACTTCTACAGAGGATTTATACCCATACCCCTTTGACCATTCTCTCCACATGTCTTCATTCCTAAATCACTTCTCGGTACCAAAATTCAACAAATATAGGGTCAATACCAACCCTATTGAACATATCTGAGAGTTTTTTGCTAGTTGCATCAAAGTCGCCTATGATGAGACATATTTAATGTGACTATTCCCACAATGCTTGGCCAGACCAGCAATTGAATGGTTCTCACATTTACCTCATGGCATTCAATCTTGGGGTAAACTAGCTGAAAAGTCCATAGCTCACTTCCATCATAACATCGAACGCAAGGTCAACATCAAGGACCTTTGCGATATCAAACAGAAGGATGGAGAGTCTTTTTGTGAAGTTCCTACAGAGATGGAGGAATACAACAAACCGCATAACATATGATGTGCCCAAACAAGACCTAATAGTCATGTTTATTGACAATCTAATTCCAGACATGTCATTCATAATAGAATTACAGTTAGCTCTGAACTTCACACAACTCATCAAATGAGGAGTTCGTTGTGAGAAGAACTTAGTCAAACGAGGAATCCTTGCAGATCCAACACAAATGAATACAAACAAAAATGCAACAGACAAGGCTAAGTGGTGGAACAAAAACAAAAATTTCACCAACAATGGTGTCATTGATGTGAAGACAATCAACTATGCACAACCTAAGGTGTCACTACAAGGCGCACCTATGGCCAACCAACAACCCACATGGCCCACTCAACAAGCATAAACCCAAAACCAACCTCCCCCTGTCCAAGCGGATGTTATGTCAAATAGTCAACAATAGAATCAATGCAAACCACGGTTTCAATTCCAGCAATGAGATTTCTCACCATTAGGAGAGCTGATAGAATTAGCTTTACGCAAGTTGATACAATCAAACACTGTCACTCTCCTAGAAATCAGGGAATTTGAACAAGATGCAAACAAACCAAGGTGGTATAATGACAAAGACTTCTGTGAGTTTCATCAGGTGAAAGGGCACAAAATGTCTAACTATTTCCGTTTGAAACACACTATCCAATATTTGATTGACACAGGGGCCATCGATGTGACAAACACCCAAACCAAAGGCACAACTGATCACACTATCTTCAATGATACCTTTCATGATCAAAACAAGGGAAAAGCCTCTGGGTCTGGTGGACAGACAAAATAAGTCAACTATACATATGCCAACAGTGATAATGTTATCAATTGCCTCAATCCTTCAGATGGCCATGTGGCTACAATCACTATCAAAGACCAAGGTAACAAATGTGTTGTAACAATGCGTCACACCAGAGTCATCTTGGAAGGAGTACCATCCTCATCTATTGTATCTGCTAATCCTAAAGCAAACTCAGATCCACAGCCAAGCATAGTGGATCAACTAAAGCACACATCTACCCAGATCTCTTTGTTTGACCTACTGCGCATATCTCCATAGCATAAATTGGCACTTGACCAAGCCCTTTAGAATGTAGTTGTCCCAAGGGACATAACACCTAAGAGCTTCCAAATGATGGTTAACCATATAGCTTCTAACAAACATGCTACATTCACAGACTGTGATGTGTTTCCGCATAAACCCCTACATAATGATCCTTTTCACTTACTGGTCTAGGTCCACAAAAGCACTATCCATAGGGTCCTTGTTAATGGTGGATTTGGGTTAAACATCTATACTCTAAAGTTAATCAAGCAACTAGGATATTCTGAATCAAGCATTGATGTCACAAGGAGGATAAATATTAGAGCTTATGATGAAGAGGAAAGGTCCTCTAAAGGTATTATCATTCTACCTGTCTGTATCGGTCCAGTGGTCAAAAACACTCCCTTCGATATCCTAGATCTTGAGTTGGGATACAACATTCTACTAGGGAGACCCTGGATACATGAAACACAAGTCGTACCTTCAATGTACCATCAATGCATCAAGTTCCCACACCAGGGAGAGGAAATCATCATAGAGGGAGATCCCAATCCTTTCCAATACTGTAATGCGGTCCAAATTAGCATTGATAACTAGGTACCCTCAAACCAAGATGCCAGCATCCCATCCTCTTCAGATTCAAATCCTAAGGATGTCACACGGACAGCAAGAAAGATAGCCATTAACCAAGATGCAAGTATCCCCTCCTCTTCAGATTTAAATCCTAAGGATGTCACATGGAAAGCGGGAAAAATATCCATCACTGACAAAGGTTGTGGTGAGTATAGATATGAAGAGGCTTTCACCATCATGCACATGCCTCAGAGCTCAAGACCTTATGGCATGCCAAAACCTATTATTATAACAGAAACTCCACAGCCTATTCTATTCAGATGTCTGCCCACAACCTTTGTCACATGGGGAGACATAGCAGAAGAAAAGCCATTTGAACAAGATATCAATACATGGTTATACCAAGACCCACAAGAGACAATCTGACAAACCCTACCCCTATCAAACTATGGTAATGGTTATACAATGTTACAAAGATTTAAGTATGATGGTACAACCAGCCTGGGGGCAAGACAACAAGGCATAATGGAATTGTCTCTCCTGCCAACCCAAAGAAATAAGAGAAGGTTGGGCTATGGGAAACAAAGAACTGGTCCTATAATCCAAGACATCCAAGTTGATCAGGAGAAAATAGCAAAGATGCACTGGGGGCACAACACAGAACATGTCTTGATAAGCAACATACTAGCATAATTGTTGCCTGCCGAAGAGGGAGCCACACAAACCCAAATAGACCTCCACATAGCAATCAATGATAATGAAGGAAGTGAGACATCTGACGAGCATTCTATCGAGACTGACTCCCATGAGTATGAGTGGATATCCCTTCATGACTCTGAACCGTCGATCCCAAATTATTCCCCTCGATCAGACACTATCATAAACCTAGAAGAATGTTTTGACCAACTATCCATTGCCAAACAACCCTGCATAGATAAGCATGTCATTTATCATTCCTCAAGTGGTGCGTCCACATCATAGTCCAGTTTTGTAGGAACCATATTTGTAGTCCCTTTCAACCAACTAGAGTCAAACAACCATGAAAGTATCTGTCTTGTACACCCAAAGCTAATAGAGTGGGATCAACAAGGAACGCCTGATTTAGATGTCTTCGAGAATGATGAGGCTATTGCTGATTTCATGGGACTTAGGGAAGGCATTCCATCAGGAGACCACAAGGAAAGCTTCTCCATTGACCTCGACAGAGTGGCATATTTTGGGGAGGCAGCTCCTCTTTCTAGTCCACAAGGGAAAAAGAACAAAAAAATGATAAAAAAACTAAAACAAGACGTATCTTCTAGTGAAAACCTCAATGAGGTGCTAGAAGATGAAAAGAAGGAACTCCTCCCCTTGATAGAGGAGAAATTGACATCACTATCAGAAGAAACAAAGGAAGTCAACTTGGGAGATGACAAGAACCCAAAGAACATATACTTGGCAAAATCACTCACCCTTGAGGAGAGAGAATATTTTATCAGCTTCTTTAAAGCAAGGATGATCAATTTCGCATGGTCCTACTTGGATATGCCAGGATTAGATCCAGAGATAGTACTACACCATCTCCCGTTGCTACCCAATGCCAAACCTGTCAAGCAGAAGCTGAGAAAGATGCATCCCCATGTTGCATTGCTAGTCAAGGCAGAGTAGAAAAAGCTCCTGGATGCTAAGTTCATAAGACCAATACCATACGCAGACTAGATATCTAACTTGGTACTAGTTACAAAGTACAGTGGTCAGATACAGATTTGCACAGACTTCAGAGATCTCAACATAACTTGTTCCGAGGATGAATTTCCTTTACCCAACATTGATATGATAGTAGATCTAACTGCTAGACATCAAATGCTATCACTCATGGATGGATTTTCAAGGTATAATCAGATAAGGATCGCGCCAGAAGACCAACATAAAACAACTTTCACATGTCCTTGGGGCACTTACTATTGGAACATTATGTCGTTTGGTCTCAAAAATGTTGGCGCAACATATCAAAAGGCTATGACATCTATATTTCATGATCTCATCCACAAAACAATGGAAGACTATGTGGATGACATACTAGCCAAGTCAATGTTTCGCAAGGATCATCTACAAGTATTGGGACCAATCTTTGACAAAATGCAGGAATTCAAGGTCTATCTAAACCCAAATAAATTTGCATTCGGTGTCATAGCAGGAAAGCTACTGGGGCTCATAGTGTCACATAGAGGCATCGAAGTAGACTTAGAGAAAGTCAAAGCAATATTGGACATGCCTCCACCATCAAACCTGAGGCAACTAAGAGGGTTACAAGGAAGGATCCAATCAATCAGGCACTTCATAGCTCAGCTAGCAAACAAGTGCCACCCATTCCAACATCTACTGCACAAAGATGTCAAATTCATATGGACTGAGCAATGCAAACAAGCATTCCAAATATTCAAGGACTACCTCCTCAAAACTCCTATATTGGTGCCACCAGTCCAAGGTAGACCATTGCTTCTGTATATCTCAGTGACAAAATCAACATTAGGTGTACTCCTAGCACAACATGATGACACAGGTAAAGAAAGGGTCATCTACTATCTAAGTAGAACATTGGTAGGATATGAACTCAACTATACACCAATTGAAAAGTCATGCCTTGTAGTTGTCTTCGCTTCCCAGAATCTAAGACATTATATGTTGAGTCACCAAACAAAGTTGATCGTACATATTGATCCTTTAAAATACTTCCTAAGCAAAGCAGCACTCATCGAATGACTCACGAATTGGGTAATGATCTTATGTGAGTTTGACATTGAGTACATAGAAAAAAAGGCCATCAAAGGGAAAGTGATCGCATATCAACTAGCAGAGGCACCCATTCAGGACCATCAGCCTATTATTTCCAACTTTCTTAACGAATCTATTAGGACACTACAACCAGCGATCGAGGTATGGCGACTATACTTTGATGGGTCATGCATGAACCATGGTGCGGGGGTAGGGATAGTGCTTATCACTCCAGATCATTATACAATTCCAAAGTCTTTCAGACTCAACTTCCCATGCACAAACAACATAGCAGAATATAAAGCACTGGTCATCGGTCTAAAGATAGCAATTCAATGGAGAATAAAGAACCTTAAGGTCTTTGGAGATTCGCAGTTGGTCATTAGTCAAGTCAACAATGATTATACAACCAAAGATGAGAAGCTAATACCATATAGAGCACAGATGGAAACATTACACACCAAGTTCCATTACATCTTCTTCGAGAAAGTCCCATGAGCACAAAACAAAGCTGCAGACACGATGGCTACCATAGCATCATTGATTGATATGCTAGGTAACGAAACAAGATTCCAGTTTCTAGTAGAGCAACTCTTGGTGCCATCACATCAAGCATCCATCATAGAATCAACATGCATCCTTGTTGGTCCTGAAAACCCATGGTACCAAGATGTATACAACTACCTCCAAAATAGTGTCTTACCTCCCAACTTATCTAGAAACTAGAGAAAGTCCCACATTCGCCAAGCCTCTAGGTATACCATCCTCTCAACTACTTTATATAGACAAAGTCTAGACAGAATGCTACTACGATGTCTCACTTCCACGGAATCCTAGAGAGCTTTGTACAAGGTACATGAAGGAATTTGTGGAACCCACAGAGGTGGCAACAGCTTAGCTAAGAAGATCATCCGCATGGGATACTATTGGCCCACAATAGAGATAGATGCACACAAAAATGTACAAAGATGTAGACATTGTTAGATTCATGGAGACCTCATCCATGCACCAGCCCAAGAACTAAATCCTATCACATCACCATTGCTATTTTCCATGTGGGGATTTGACCTAGTGGGAAAAATTACACCTTCTTCAGCAAATGGCCACAAATACATCATAGCAGCCATAGAGTACTTCACCAAGTGGGTGGAAGCAATTCCCCTCACTTACATAACTGGAAAGCAAATAGCAATGTTCATACTTAACCACATTATCTGTCGATACGGGATCCCTCAAACTATCCTGACAGATCATGGTACGCCTTTCCAAAACAAGGATGTTGAAGAGATATGTGAACAATTCCATATCAAACAAGGGTTCTCCTCATTTTATTATCCTCAAGGGAATGACCAAGCCGAAGCTACAAACAAGACAATCTTGAAAATCTTGAAGAAAATAGTGAACGAATCAGGGTGAGACTAGCATTTACAGCTTAGTCTCACGTTATGGGCATACAGAACTAGTGTGAGAACACCTACAGGAGCCACTCCTTTCTCCCTAGTCTATGGATCAGAGGCAATATTACCCCTCAAAGTGGAAATCCCATCACTAAGGATATCTTTTAAGAACCTGATTACAGATGAAGACTATAGAGTAGCAAGGCTTAGTGAACTGGAGTTACTAGATGAAAGAAGACAACATGCCTTCAACCACTTACAAGGCTATCAGAATCACCTTAGAAAAAACTATCACTAGAAGGTGAAGCCATGAACATTTGAGGTAGGAGACCTTTTCCTCATGGAAAATTAAAAGAACCAAGCAGAGCGAGTCAAACTCAAAAAGTTCAAGCCTAACTAGCTAGGCCTTTTTGTCATTGTCAGCTCTACTCAGAGTGGGGCATTCATACTAGCAAAACCAGAAGGAGATTAGCTCCCCAGATACATTAATAGCTTGCACCTTAAGAGGTTCTACCCTTAAGGTCTCTATGGTTAAGGCACCTATCTACATATCCAGAAAATACAAAAAAAATAAAAAATACAAAAGTTACCTTGGTGAAAACCTGGCAATCAGGCACATCGATGACAAAAAAAAAAAAGAGAAAAAAAATTGCTCTCTTAGTGAAAACCTGGCAAACATGTGCTATTGAGTAGGTACCTTGGTGAAAGCCTGGCAAACAAGCACCAAGTGTTCAAATCAAGCTTCACCATCAATGAACTCCAAAAGCTTGAGCACACTTCAAATGCAAGACTGACTACCCAAGCTATATCCAGAAGCACATTCCCTTCTGAGCATCAAGCACATACCCATGGTTAATACTAGTCCACCAAACTAGGGGCAATTCTAAATGTCTTGAAAAAATCCAAAAAATCAGAAAACTCATCAAAAAATCCTAAAAAGATAAAAAATCCTAAGAAAATCAATCTTCATAAAAAACATTCAAAAATTGAAAAATCCTGAGCAATAAAACCAACTCGATTATCAAGAGAGAAAAGGGTGATCATGCCCAGTCAATCAATGTCACAATCATGAGATTTGTGAATCAACATTGGGCTCATTTGACACAGCTTTATCAATCTATCAAAATCAATCAGCAAGCAACTGGCGACCAAGCCAATCTATCAATTGTCACAATCATGAGCTTTGCGAATCAGCATTGGGCCCATCTGACATAGCTTGATAAGCTGCCAAAGTGATCACAATCAATCATATCAATCGTCTTACATAATGATGGATACGCTCAAACCAGATAGGTCAGTCTTATATGAGTAATCTATTACTGAAACCAGACACACTCAGGCAATGAATCCAATCAAGCCTATCCAAAGAGTCGAGCCAATCAAGGGATTCCAACTGCATCAAGGAACCATCCAAAAAATGATGAATAGGTCAGTCAGTTAGTCAGATGTCAGTCTACATTTTTTGGTTATGTTCTTATGCTACTCCAGGATCCACCATGTGAGGAGAGTAGCTATGATAGATCATGACTTATTTTCTTTGATTGTTGTCTGTTGAATGTTCACTTCAATTTCAAGGCCATGATGATTTAGGATAAATGCAGTAGGCGCTATCACTTGTCTAGAAATCATGCAGTTACATGATCTGAGCTTAACCCTGGGAAAGAATTGGACATTCCTTCTCTTTTATTTGCTTGTTTATTTTATAGAATTAAGAGCTCGTAGTTCTATTCAGATGGACTCTGAGTGCGTTGGAGTTCTATCTTGGTTTCTATGGTATTTTCTTTTATTTTGCAATCAAGAGCTCATGATGCTATGCAGATGGACTTTAGGGGCATAGGAGTTCTATCTTGTTTTCTTTGGCTTTCCCTTTTTGGAATCAAGAGCTCGCGGTGTTATCCAGATGGACTCTGGGTGCATAGGAGTTCCATCTTGGTTTCTTTGTTTCAAGTTTTTTCAGAGGACAAAGTGATATCCAGATGGTCAATATCTAGGTGCTTTTGGCTCTCTTTCTTTTCAAAACAGGGAACATAGCTGAACCTAGATGGTCAATATTTGGGTGTACTAAGTTCTCTTTCTATTCAATCTCTCTACTCCTTCTGCTTATCAAGAGGTCATGGTGGTATCTAGGTGGTATGTGATCTGGATACATTGGACTCTCTTCAGAATTTCAGAAAATACAAAAAAAAGATGCAATGATGACAAATATTGTAAACAAGGGTAGTGACTTGGGACATTCATCCTTTCTATCAATTCATATCTATCAAAAAAGCAAAAAAATCCTTTCTATCATTCCATTCTATTAGATCAATCTCAGAGAACATCTATCCAAACTAACTTCTTTCTAATTAACACGTGCATTACTCAGATATTTTGTGCATAATAGATTGCATTCATTCCATTTAAGTGCATCAGAAAATGAAAAAAACATAGTAGTTGCATACATGGTAAATCATTAATCACTCCATATATCCAGAAGCATCTCATATAAACATGCATCTCATATCCACCATCCTGCATAAACATGTCAGTATCATAGGAAAAGTAAATCATCCATCTATGATTTTGCATCATAGGAATCATATTGCATATACATCTCATCATCTAAAAAACCAAATCATAGAGAATCATACATATAGCAAGTAAACCAATGCACATCATATCAAAAACACTAGTTGCATCTCATATCAATCAAAAATATATGAGGTGATGAACAGTCGCAAGTTTGAACAAAGGAAGGTAGTCAACATATATATCAATAAATATCAATGTGTCAGGATACAAAATTGGATACTACTCAGAGCATATCAAATGAACATCACTACAAAAATGGCACATGATACAAAATATGAGAAGCAAAATAATCAACATGTGCTACCCCCACCCTCGCCAGGAGGTGGATGAGGGGGTGGCATATTAGTAGCTAGTCTTTGTGATGAACCAGGAGCTCCAACACCACTGCTCTATGATCTCTGTGATCTCTGCACTCTGTTAGATCTCTAAGAGGCTGTATAACTAGGCACTCTCTGCTCAGCAGGAACTGCACCCTCATAGTGGCACCTCCAGTACTCAATCTCTCTCTACGCATCATGCCCAAATCTATAGTATCGATCTAGAACATCTCAATGAGAGGCATCCTGAACATTGTCAATGAATGAACACACCTCAGCTTGAGCCTGTCGCTCTCTAGCCTCAACCCCTGTCACCCTGGCCTCCAACGCAGTAGCATGGGCATCGATAGAAGCAAGTCTATCCTGAAGATCCTATACCTATTGGGTGAGCTACTCCAACTCTGAGGGATCCACCTCCATACCTCCAGTAGCCATGTCCATATCTCCCTCCTCATCCATGTCTCCCAATCCCTCATCTCCCCTCCCCCTCACCACCCAGGAGTCATTATCACTCTCTGAACTCTCCTTAGTACTACTTCTAGTACTGTCGCTACCAGTCAAGGAACTCGTCCCTGCACTCTGCTCATCTAAAGCCTCCACATCTATATCTCTAATCTCAACATCTACATCCTTGATCACCACCCTGTCCTCCTCTCCTGGAGCCAAAACAACACTATTCTGTCAACGTACTCTCTACACTAATTGAGATGCCTCCTCCTCCATCGCCTCCTCATCCTCTAAAATAGTACTCAAGCCAACCCTTGGAGTACTGGAATGATCGCCACTCCCCCCCCCCC
>MU225206.1:885888-897729 GCA_018584345.1 Thuja plicata
AGCATCAAGAACAGCGTTTCGGAAGGAGTAGAGAGAAACAATAGAAGCTTCAAGCATCGAAGGGTTTGCATTCATTTGTCTTCCTTTTTGTTGTTTGTACATTTTATTGCTCATGTATCTGTTATTCATTTAGTAGTTATTGCGTACTTGATTTGCATTCACTTGTGAACCTTGGCTACTAACCCCTTCCCTTGGAAAGCTGTGGGAAATCGGAGAGAGAGGCGTACATGTACTTCCTTTCTGCTCTCTAATACTTGCTCATATCTCATTTTGATACTTATCTCCTTATCTGTGCTGGTACTGATATTTGAATTTGTCTTTTGCAGGCACTACACCTCAGTATGATTCCCATTAGGTGCAAGCTCGGCCAGTTGCACTTATAGATGTCTTGTATCCTATTGCTAGGACCATTATGAGGAGGGCCTGGCAGGTACAACGTGGTAGAGGAGGTCGTGATGGAGGGAGAGGTGGTGGCAGGGGAGGTAGGGATGGGGGGAGAGATGGTAGTAGGGGAGGTAGGGATGGGGGGAGAGACAGAGGACGAGGTAGGGGNGATGATGGGGGTGATGATCCTGGTCCTCGTGGTGCTGGTGGCAGAGTCAGGACTAGAGGTGGTCAGAGTGACGGTTAGACTAGTACTCCTTGAGTTGGGTTGGGTACCATTTTGGAGGATGAGAAGGCCATGGAGGAGGAGGCACCCCAATTGGTGAGGAGGGTTTTCCAGTGGACAGGTGTTATTCTAGCTCCTAGAGAGGAGGACAGGGTTGTTATTAAGGATGTTGATATTGAGATTGGTGACAGAGACGTGGAGGCTCTAGACGAGCAGAGTGTGGAGACTGGTTCCTCTACTGATAGTGGTAGCACTGGCAGTAGCACAGGGGAGAGCTAAGAGAGTGATGATGATTCTTGGGTTGTTAGGAGGAGAGGAGGTGAGGGTTTGGGAGATAGGGCAGAGGAGGGGGAGATGGACATGTCTATGGGAGGTATGGAGGATGATCCCTCAGAGTTGGAGCGCCTCACTCAGTAGGTACAGGACCTTCAGGCCAGGCTTGCTTTATCTGATGCATGTGCCACTGCTTTGGAGGCCGGAGTTACAATGGTCGAGTCTAGTGAGCGACAAGCTTGAGCTAAGGTTCGTTCTTTTATTGATAGTGTATAGGATGTTTCACACTGAGATATTCTGGATAGATACTATAGATCTGGGAGCGATGTGCAGAGAGAGATTAACTATTGGCGGCGCCATTATGAGGGTGCAGTTCTGGCATAGTAGAGAGTGCCTAGTTACACAGCTTCTCAGAGATTGAGCAGGGCCTAGCGATCATAGAGCAGTGGTGTTAGAGCTCCTGGTTTATCCCAGAGGATAGATTCTGACATGCCACCCCATCATCCACCTCCTGGAGAGGGTGGGGGTAGCACATGTTGATTTATGTATCATGTACCATTTTTATAGTGATATCATTTGATATACTCTGAGTAGTATCCATATTTGTATCTCGACACACTAATATTTATTGATATACATGTTGATTACCTTCCTTTGTTCAGACTTGCGACCGTTCATTGTACTCAGATAGTTTGATTTATATGAGATGCAGCTAGTGTTTTTGATATGATGTGCATTGGTTTACTTGCTATATGTATGATTCTACATGATTTGGTAATTTAGATGATGAGATGTATATGCGATATGATTCTATTATGCAGACTCGTATATGGATGATTTACTTTTTCTATGATACTGACATGTTCATGTTGGACAGTGGAAATGAAATGCATGTTTATATGAGATGCTTATGGATGCATGTGATTTTATGATTTATCATGTATGTAACTACCATGTTTTTCTTTTTTGATGTACTTAATGGAATGAATGCAATCTATTATGCACAAAATATTTGAGTAATGCATGTATTAGTTAGAAAGAAGTTAGTTTGGATAGATGTGCTCTGAGATTGATCTAATAGAATGGAATGATAGAAAGGATGTTCTTTTTGTATTTTTTGATAGATATGATTTGATAGAAAGGATGATTGTCCCAAGTCACTGCCCCTATTTCCAATATTTGTCATCATTGCATCTTTTTTTGTATTTTCTGAAATTCCAAAGAGTGTTGAATGATCCAGATCACATACCACCTGGATACCGCTATGACCTCTTGATAGCAGAAGGAGTAGAGAGATTGAATAGAAAGAGAACCTAGTGCACCAAAATATTGACCATCTGGGTTCAACTATGTTCCCTGTTTGAAAAGAAAGAGAGCCAAAAGCACCCAAATATTGACCATCTGGATACCCCTTGTCCTCTGAATTAACCTAAAATAAAGAAACCAAGATAGAACTCCTATGCACCCAGAGTCCATCTAGATAAAACTATGAGCTCTTGATTTCCGAAAGGGAAAGCCAAGCAAACAAGATAGAACTCCTACGCCCCTAGAGTCCATCTGGATAGCATCGTCAGCTCTTGTTTGCAACATAAAGGGAAAGACCATAGAAACCAAGATAGAACTCCAAATCACTCAGAGTCCATCTGAATAGTGTTGTGAGCTCTTGAATCTATAAACCAAACAAGCAAAATAAAAGAGAAGGAATGTCCAATTCTTTCCTAGGGTTAAGCTCAGATCGTAGAATTGCGTGGCTGCCAGATAAGTGATAGCACCTACTGTATTTATCCTAAATCATCGTGGCCTTGAAATTGAAGTGAAAATTTAACAGACAATAATCAAAGAAAATAAGTCATGATCTATCATAGTTACTCTCCTCACATGGTGGATCCTGGAGTAGCGTAAGAACATAACCGCAAAATATAGACTAACGTTTGACCAACTTGACTGACCTAGTCAACATTTTGGATGGTTCCTTGATGCAGTTGGAATCTCTTGATTGGCTTGACTCTTTGGATAGGCTTGATTGGCTTGATTGCATGAGTGTGTCTGGTTTTAGTAATAGATTACTCATATAAGACTGACCTATCTGGTTTGAGCATACCCATCACTGTGTAAGAGGATTGATGTGATTGATTGATTGATTGTGATTGTGTTGGTAGCTGATCAAGTTGTGTCAGATGGGCCCAATGCTGGTTCGCAAAGCTCATGATTGTGACAATTGAAAGATTGATTTGATCTTGTTGGCAGCTGATCAAGATGTGTCAGATGGGCCTAATGCTGATTTGCAAAGCTCATGATTGTGACAATTGATAGATTGGCTTGGTTTCCAGTTGCTTGTTGATTGATCTGATAGATTAATAAAGTTGTGTCAGATGAGCCCAATGCTGATTCACAAAGCTCATGATTGTGACATTGATTGACTGGGCGTGATCGCCCTTTGCTCTCTTGATAACCAAGTTGGTTTTATTGCTTTGGTTTTTGCAAAATTTTGAATGTTTTTTATGAAGATTGATTTTCTCTTAATTTTTTATCCTTTTAGGATTTTTGATGAGTTTTCCAATTTTTTTGGATTTTTTCAGGACATTTGGATTTGCCCCCTAGTCTGGTGGACCAGTATTAACCACAGGTAAGTGCTTAGTGCTCAGAGGGGATTGTGCTTCTGGATATATCTTGGTTAGTCAGTCTTGCGTTTGAAATATGCTCAAGCTTTTGGAGTTCATTGATGGTGAAGCTGGATTTGAACACTTGGTGCCTATTTGCCAGGTTTTCACCAAGGTACCTACTCAATAGCACCTGATTTCCAAGTTTTTACTGAGAGAGCGATTTTGTTTCTCTTTACTTTTTTACTCTTTTTTTTTTGTTGTCGCCAAGGCGCCTGTTTGCTAGGTTTTCACCAAGGTAACTTTTGTATTTTCTGATTTTTTTGGTATTTTCTGGATATGTAGATAGGTGCCTTAACTATAGAGACCTCAAGGGTAAAACCTCTTGAGGTGCATTTCATTGATGTATCCGGGGAGTTGATCTCCTTCTGTTGTTTCTAGTATGAATGCCCCACTCTGGGTAGAGCTGACAATGACAAATGGGCCTAGCCAGTTAGGCTCGAACTTTCTAGGTTTGACTCATTCTGCTTGATTCTTTTGATTTTTCATGAGGACAAGGTCTCCTACCTCAAATTTTGGTGGATTCACCTTCTTGTGATAGTTTCTTCTAAGGAAATTTTAATATCCTTGTAAGTGGTTAAAGGCCTGCTGTCTTCTTTCATCTAGTAACTCCAGTTCACTGAGCCTTGCTACTCCGTAGTCTTCATCTGAAACCAGGTTCTTCAATGATATCCTTAGGGATGGGATTTCCACTTCGAGGGGTAATACTACCTCTGATACATAGACTAGGGAGAAAGGAGTGGCTCCTGTAGGTGTTCTCACACTAGTTCTGTATGCCCATAGTGCGGGAATAAGCTGTAAATGCCAGTCTCGCCTTGATTCCTTCACTATTTTCTTCAAGATTTTCAAGATTTTTTTGTTTGTAGCTTCGGTTTGGTTGTTCCCTTGAGGATAGTAAAAGGAAGAGAACCCTTGTTTGATATGGAACTATTCACATAACTCTTCAACATCCTTGTTCTGGAAAGGTGTACCATGATCTGTCAGGATTGTTTGAGGGATCCCGTATCGACAGATAATGTGGTTAAGTATGAAAATTGCTATTTGCTTTCCAGTGATGTAAGTGAGGGGAATTGTTTCCACCCACTTGGTGAAATACTATGTTGTTTCTATGATGTATTTGTGTCCATTTGCTGAAGAAGGTGTAATTTTGCCCGCTAGGTCAAATCCTCACATGGAAGATGGTAATGGTGATGTGATAGGATTTAGTTACTGGGGTGGTGCATGGATGAGGTCTCCATGAATCTGACACTATCTACACCTTTGTACATGTTTGTGTGCATCTGTCTCTATAGTGGGCCAATAGTATCCCATGTAGATGATCTTCTTAGCTAAGTTGTTGCCACCTTCGTGGGTTCCACAAATTCCTTCATGTACCTCGTACAAAGCTTTCTGGGATTCCATGGAAGTGAGACATCGTAGAAGAATTCCATCTAGACTTCATCTGTATAAAGTAGTTGAGAGGATGGTATACCTAGAGGCTTGGCGGATGAGGGATTTTCTCTGGTTCCTAGACAAGTCAGGATGTAAGACACTATTTTGGAGATAGTTATAGACATCTTGGTACCATGGGGATTCAGGACCAACAAGGATGCATGCTGATTCTATGATGGACGCCTGGTGTGATGGCACCAAAAGTTGCTCTAATAGAAACTAGAATCTTGTTTCATTGCCTGACATATCAATCAATGATGCTATGGTAGCCATCGCGTTGGCGGCTTTGTTTTGTGCTTGTGGGACTTGCCCGAAGAAGATGTAATTGAACTTGGTGCGTAGTTTTTCCATCTGTGCTCTATATGGTATGAGATGCTCATCTTTGGTCATATAATCATTGTTGACTTGACTGATGACCAACTAGGAATCTCCAAAGACTTTAAGGTTCTTGATTCTCTATTGAATTGCTATCTTTAGACCGATGACCAGTGCTTCATATTCTTCTATGTTGTTGGTGCATGGGAAGTTAAGTCTCAAAGATTTTGGAATTGTATCATGATCTGGAGTGATAAGCACTATCCCTTCCCCTGCACCATGGTTCATACACGATCCATCAAAATATAGTTACCATACCTTGATTGCTGGTTATAGTGTCATAATAGATTCGTTAGGAAAGTCAGAAATAATAGGCTGATGGTCATGAATGGGTGCCTCTGCTAGTTGATCTACGATCACTTGTCCTTTGATAACCTTTCTATCTACGTACTCAATGTCAAACTCACTCAAGATCATTACCCACTTTTCCAGTTGTCCCGTGAGCGCTGCTTTGCTTAGGAGGTACTTTAAAGGATCAATATGTGTGATCAACTTTGTTTGGTGACTCAACATATAATGTCTCAGTTTCTGGGAAGCGAAGACAACTGCAAGGCATGACTTTTCAGTTGGTGTATAGTTGAGCTCATATCCTACCAATGTTTTTCTTAGATAGTAGATGGTTCTTTCTTTACCTGCATCATCATGTTGTGCCAAGAGTAAGCCTAATGCTGACTTTGTTGCTGAGATATATAAAAGCAATGGTCTACCTTGGACTGGTGGCACCAATATAGGAGACTTTAGAAGGTATTCCTTGAAGACTTGGAATGCCTGCTCGCATTGCTCTGTCCATATGAATTTGATGTCTTTGTGTAATAGATGTTGGAATGGGTGGCACTTGTCTGCTAACTGAGCTATGAAGCGCCTGATTGAGGAGCCTTCGTTGTAACCCTCTTAGTTGTCTCAGGTTCGATGGTGGAGGCATGTCCAATATTGCTTTGACTTTTGCTAGGTCCACTTTGATTCCTCTATGTGACACTATGAACCCTAGTAACTTTCCTACTGTAACGCCGAATGCACATTTCTTTGGGTTTAAACAGACCTTGAATTCCTGCATTCTGTCAAAGATTGGTCCCAAAACCTGTAGATGATTCTTTTGAAGTATTGACTTGGCTAGTATATCGTCCACATAGTCTTCCATTGTTTTATGGATGAGATCATGAAATATAATTGTCATAGCCCTTTGATATGTCACTCCGGCATTCTTTAGACCAAACGACATGAAATTCCAACAATATGTCCCCCAAGGACATGTGAAAGCTATTTTGTGTTGGTCCTCTGGTGCGATCCTTATTTGGTTATACCCTGAAAATCCATCCACAAGTGATAGCATTTGATGTCCAGTAGTTAGATCTACTATCATATCAATGTTGGGTAAAGGAAAGTCATCTTTGGGAAAAGCTATGTTGAGATCCCTAAAGTCTGTGCAAATCCATATCTGACCAATGTGCTTTGTAACTGGTACCAAGTTAGATATCCAGTCCGCATATGGTATGGGTCTTATGAACTTAGCATATAGGAGCTTTTTCAACTATGCCTTGACTAGCAATGCAACATGGGGACGCATCTTTCTCAGCTTCTGCTTGACAATTTTGGCATTGGGTAGTAATGGGAGATGGTGTAGTACTAACTCTAGATCCAACCCTAGCATGTCCAAGTAAGACCATGTGAAATTGATCATCCTTGCCTTGAAGAAACTGATGAACTATTCTCTCTCCCCTGGGGTGATTGATTTTTCCAAGTATATATTCTTTGGGTTCTTTTCATCTCCCAAATTGACTTCCTCTCTTTCTTCTACTAGTAATGCTGACTTCTCCTCTGTCAAGGGGAGGAGTTCCTTATTTCCATCTTCTAGTGCCTCAGTGAGGTTTTTGCTAGAAGATACGTCTTGTTTTAGATTTTTATCATTCTTTTGTTCTTTTTTCTTTTGTGGACTGGAAAGAGGAGCTTCCTCCCCGAAATATGTCATTCTGTCGAGGTTAATGGAGAAGCCTGCATTGTGGTCTCTTGATGGAATGCCTTCCCTAAGTCCCATGAAATGAGCTATAGCCTCATCGTTCTCAAAGACATCTAAATCAGGTGGTCCTTGTTGATCCCACTCTATGAGCTTAGGGTGTACAAGACAGATACTTTTACGGTTGTTTGGCTCTGGTTGACTGAGAGGGACTACAGATATGGTTCCTACAAAACTGGACTGTGATGTGGACACACCACTTGAGGCCTGATAAATAACATGCTTGTCTATGCAGGGTTGTTCGGTAATGGTCAGTTGGTCAAATAAGTCTTCTAGATTTCTGATAGTGTCTGACCCGAGGGGAATAATCTGGGATCGATGGTTCAGATTCATGAAGGGATCTCCACTCATATTCATGGGAGTCAATCTCAATAGAACACTCGTCAGATGGCTCACTTCCTTGGTTATCATCGATTGCTATGTGGAGGTCTATTCAGGTTTGTGTAGTTCCCTCTTCGGCGGGCAACAACTGTGCTAATATGTTGCTTATTAAGACATGTTCTGTATTGTGCCCACAGTGCATCTCTGCTATTTGTTCCTGATTAACTTGAATGTCTTGGATTACAGGACTGGTTCTCTATTGTCCATAGCCCAACCCTCTTGTGTTTCTCTGGGTTGGCAGGAGAGACAATTCCATTATGCCTTGTTGTCTTGCCCCCAGCTCGGTTGTACCATCATACCCAAATCTTTGTATCATTGTGTAACCATTACCATAGTTTGACAGGGGTAGTGGTGGTCGGATTGTCTCTAGTGGGTCTTGGTATAACCAGGTATTGATGTCTTGTTCAAATGGATTTTCTTCCACTATGTCTCCCCATTGGACAAAGGTTGTGAGTGGACATCTCAATAGAATAGGCTACGGAGTTTCTGTTGTAATGGCAGGTTGTGGCATGCCATAAGTTCTTGAGCTCTGAGGCATGTGCATGATGGTGAAAGCCTCTTCATATCTGTATTCACCACAACCCTTGTCAGTAATGGATATCTTGCCTGCTTTCCGTGTGATATCTTTAAGGTTTGAATCTGAAGAGGAGGGAATACTTGCATCCTGGTTAATGACTATCTTTCCTATTGTCTATGTGACATCCTTGGGATTCGAATCTGAAGAGGATGGGATGCTTGCATCTTGGTTTGACAGTACCTGGTTATCAGTGTTGATTTGGACAATGTTATAGTATTGGAAAGGATTGGGGTCTCCCTCTATGATGATTTCCTCTCCCTGGTGTGGCAACTTGATGCATTAATGGTATGTTGAAGGTACAGCTTGCATTTCATGTATCCAGGGTCTCCCTAGCAGTATGTTGTATCCCAAATCAAGATCTAGGATATGGAAGGGTTTATTTTTTACCACTGGACCAATACGGACAGGTAGAATGATAATACCTTTAGAGGACCTTTCCTCTTCATCATAAACTCTAATATTTATCCTCCTTGTGACATCAATGCTTGATTCTGAATAGCCCAGTTGCTTGATTAACTTTAGAGTACATATGTTTAACCCAGCTTCACCATCAACGAAGACTCCATGGATAGCGCTTTTGTGGACCTGGACAAGTAAGTGCAAAGGATCATTATGCAGGGATTTATGCAGTTGTACATCGTGGTCTATGAATGTGGCATGTTTGTTAGTAGCTATATGGTTGACCATCATTTGGAAGCTCTCGGGTGTTATGTCCCTTGCGACAACTGCATTCTACAGGGCTTGGTCAAGTGCCAGCTTATGTTGTGGAGATATGCGCAATAGGTCAAACATGGAGATTTGGGCAGGTGTGTGCTTTAGTTGGTCCACTATGCTTTTTTGTGGATCTAAGTTTGCTTTAGGATTGGCCGATATAGTCATCAAGGATGGTACTCCTTGCAAGATGACTCTAGCACGATGCGTTGTTATAGCCCAATTGTTACCTTGGTCTTTGATAGTGATCGTAGCCACATGGCTATCTGAAGGGTTGAGGCAATTGATAACATTATCATTGTTGGCATACGTATAGTTAACTTATTTTGCTTGTCCACCAGACCTGGAGGCTTTTCCCTTGTTGTGATCATGAAAGGTATCATTGAAAATAGTGTGATCGGTTGTGCCTTTGGTTTGGGTATTCGTCACATCGATGACCCCTATGTCAATCAGATCTTGGATAGCGTGTTTCAATCGGTAATAGTTAGTCATTTTGTTCCCTTTCACCCGATGAAACTCACAAAAATCTTTGTCATTATACCACCTCGGTTTGTTTTCATCTTGTTCAAAGTCCCTAATTTATAGGAGAGTGATAGTGTTTGATTGTATCAACTTGTGTAAATTTGATTCTATCTGCTCTCCCAATGGTGTGAAATCTCGTTGCTGGAATTGAAACTATGGTTTGCATTGATTTTGTTGTTGATTGTTTGACACAGCGGCCGCTTGTATAGGAGGAGGTTGGTTTTGGGTGTATGCTTGTTGAGTGGGCCCTGTGGGTTTTTGGTTGACCATAGGTGTGCCTTACAGTGACACCTTGGGTTGTGCATATTTGACTGTCTTCACATCAATGACACCATCGCTAGTGACATTTTTGTTTTTGTTCCACCACTTAGCTTTGTCTGTTGCATTTTTGTTCATATTCATTTGTGTGGGATCTACAAGGATTCCTCATTTGACTAAGTTTTTCTCACAACGAACTCCTCATTCGATGAGTTGTGTGAAGTTCGGAGCTAACTGTAACTCTATTGTGAATGACATGTCTGGAATTAGATTATCAACAAACATGACTATTAAGTCTTGTTCGAGCACATCATATGTTATGCGGTTTTCCATATTCCTCCATCTCTATAGGAATTTCACAAAAGAATCTCCATCCTTCTGCCAGTTCACCCCAAGACTGAATGCCATGAGGTAAATGTGAGAACCATTCCATTGTTGGTCTGGCCAAGCTTTGTGGGAATAGTCACATTAAATATGTTTCATCATGGGTGACTTCGACGCAACTAGAAAAAAACTCTCGGATATGTTCAATAGGGTTGGTATTGCCCCTATATTTGTCAAATTTTGGTACCGAGAAGTGATTTGGGAATGAAGACATGTGGAGAGAATGGTCAAAGGGGTATGGGTATAAATCCTTTGCGGTGTAGGATTGAGTTTGCCCCTGATTTTGCATATCCATCATTTGGGTTTGAAGGGTTTGCATTTGTTGCATTAACATGTCTGTTTGATATTGAGGTTGATGTGTGAGGACGTTCCTTTATGCTGTAGTGGGTATGAGGTTGCGCCTCTGTGTCCCTTGAGTAGGAACATAGGATTTCATCCCGGGGACTTGATATTGGTTTCCCACCGAGTGATTTGGAAATGGGGGCACATGAGTAGCCCAAGGTGGGTTTTGATGTGTTTGTTGTTGTGATTGGAACTGGGGTTGATACTGTTGGGGTTGATATTGCTACTGTTGAGGTTGGATTTGAGGCAACTAAAGCTGGGGTTGTTGTTGCGTGGGTGGGATTTGAGGCAACTGAAGCTAGAGTTGCTGTTGTGGGGGTTGGAATTGAGGCAATTGAAGCTGGGGTTGCTATTGCGGGGGTTGGAATTGAGGCAATTGAAGCTGGGGTTGCTGTTGTGTGGGTGGGATTTGAGGCAACTAAAGCTGGGGTTGCTATTGTGGGGGTTGGAATTGAGGCAACTATGTTGGGGTTGTTGTTACAGGGGTTGGATTGATGTCAAAATGGGCAAAGATGTAGCCTTGGGTGGACATTGACTGTAAGTCGTTCCTGCAGAGATGGATCCCTGTGGACATGAGGTGTTGATCCAAGGACTAGTGTGAATTGACTACAGCAGCAGCATAGTTTTAGAACAAATGGTGTTTGGTGGGATGGAAGGCATAGCATGAGAGCTTGATTAACCTGGCCATGAGACCAAAGGTGGAGGCATACTAGTGACCATGGGTGCACTTAGTTGCGAGCCTGTCATGCCTTGAGTGGAAGATGTGCTGGCCTGGGTCAGGTCATTGGTTTGACCGGATATGGTCTGTGTCAATGTGGGTAATACCAATAGTGGAAATATTTGAGACACAACAGGTAGTATCTGAGGAGGCTGAGTAGTGTTTTGACCTGTGAGAGGATTTTCAGGCCATATAGTCGATACACTAAATTCAGCGGGGAGTTTGACTCCCTTCTTTATTAACATGGCTAAGTAATTTTATGGTTCCTCTCTACAACAACATCAACTACTTTCATGTAGTAAGCATCTTGCTCCACATCTTCAAGCTATTCTTTTGTGATATCTTGGAAAAAGGTTGCCCCATGGGGCTGTTCAATGAATAGAGTAGAACTGGTATTCACGAAAGGATCATTCTCTTGCTTTATTTCCCAAGTGGAGAATCTATTGATATATGACTCATCGGGTTGAGTTCTAGCCTTAGACCTTGTGTAAGGGCCTCCATGAGGTGTTTGAGACATAGTGTGGTCCAGGTTTTGTAACTAAAACAAGTGATATAAAGAAAACAAGGAAGAAGATCCTTTCTAAGAAA
>MU225206.1:910130-936283 GCA_018584345.1 Thuja plicata
AGCCAAAAAAGTGCCCTTTTGGTGATCTCTCCATCCATCTTCTTCCAAAGCCCTTGTCAAGTTCAAGAACCTATTCAAGACTTGGTGTTGGAGATCTACAAGCAAGAGATTGAAGACATCCTTCCATCCACATTCCATGTTTTGAAGCATACTTGTGGATCCACGGATTTGAATCCACTACAAGGACATTACAAGCAAGGTATAGGTTCGGGACTGTAAATCCAAGGCCAGATCTGGATACCCTTTTCAGATTTCTTTTGGACTGTGCGAACAGGGACACTTTCGGAGTTGAGCAGATTGAGTTGGCAAAAGTGGTACAAGGTCGACCTTTTTCATAAGACGACATCGGAACGGAAAAATATTTTTGGGTTTTGTCCGTCTCTGTGTTCCGGTTTGGTATCAACTGTCAGTATCTCCAGAAACAACCTACAGATATCAGAAAACAACAATCTTTGATCTGCCATTTTGTAAGGTTGGTACTTTCTCCTATTCTTTTCAATTACTGTCATTAATCATATTAATCAATCGAATTACAGAATTTAAGATCCCCTTTCTTGGTCTCTTTCCAAATAGTGGATTCATTTGTGTATTAACCCTTTGGGGTTGATCAAAATTGGATCTCCTATTTGTATATTTGAGGGTGAGAGAAAGGAGCATCTTATCTTCCCTTAATCACAATCACAATTGCAATATACAATCAATCAAATTCAATTAAGTGTAAAGTAGGGTTAAGGAAATCAACACAAATAACAATCAACAATTCAACCCCCCCCCATTAACCAAACTTTTTCTCCTTTACATTTTGGTGACATCTATTTCATATGTTACAGTTTCAATCCTGGAGTTATTTGTAGTTATATGATGCAAATCCATATGGACTTGCTCGCATTTGGAATTGTGATGAAACAAGTCTGCAGGCAAGCAAAAATGGGTCTATGAGGGTGCTAGTTAGAAGAGGATCCCATAACCTGCCATACATCACTCCCAAGAGCCATGAATGGATCACCATTCACTTTTGCGCTGCTGACCAAAGCATACTAAGCTTCTACTTATTCAAAGGGAAGAGGCACATGCATAATTACATAGAAAAATGTGAACCAGGTGCCTACATGGTAGCACAACCACATGCATGGATGACTAAGGATCTATGCTTCAATTGGCTGCACCACTTTGCTCACTCAATGCTTGGGGGTGTTTCACCAGTGAATAGGCACTTACTCATTTTTAATTACCATGGGAGCCATGTTGCAGTTACAAAAATTTAGGAGGCACACACACTAGGCATTGACTTGTTGACCTTGCCAACCCACACCTTGCACAGAATACAACTGCTCAATGTGAGAATTTTATCTGCATTCAAAATGTACTTCAAATTAGAGTGATCAAATTGGTTGACAAAGTATCAAAATATTGAAATCAGGTGGACATAACTCGTAGAAATAGGCAGCAAGTCTTTGACAAAGGCTTTGACTATTTATAACATTGTGGATGGATTCAAGAGAACCGAGATATGGCCCCTCAATTGAGATGCACCCGTCAACGACATGTAGCCTAGAAAAACATTTCAAATTAATGGCAGGGAAGATGCATGTGTAGTTCAAAACATGCTTAGCCTCACAAAAGTTGTTGTGTCAAGTGAAGATGTTGTAGAAAACATAGCTCATATCTGTCAAAGTGAGGATAATTCACAAGTGGACTGTAATCAACCAACTAATAAAGAGATGGAAACTGTTGATAACAATGTGGACGAGACTCTTGGTCTTCCATCTGAGAAAATACCTATGTCATGGGTGGTAGAAGGGGCTTCTAATCTATGTGTCGACTTGCAAGGTGAAGATGGAGAAGGAACTTTCACTTTCCCTACACCACCCACCACTACCACGACGGAAGTTGTGTACTACTATGTTGATTGTGGGATAGAAGACATTGAGATACATGAAAATTCCACATAAGAAACATGTGAAGCGGATCGTGTCGAATATGAAATCCTAATGTCACAGGTCAACGAGACACCGAGTTCTTAACAATAATCTGCATTGAGCAAGTTCTTAAAGATGCCCCTTCAAATTGTCAACCAAAAACATGGCAGGGCTGCTGATCAGGGGACCTGCTTGAACATGAAATCCCAATTATTAACCTCTGATGATTACATTAAGGAGATGATGGCGTAGGAGTTGAGGAAGGCAAATAAAGAAAGAAAGAGTAGACCAGAGTAAATAAGGCTGCACATGTTTTGGAAAAGAAAAAGAAGGAAAAGGAGAGAAAAGAAAAGGAATTTTTGTGCATAGAGAAGGAACGACTAAAAGAAGAGGAGAAGAAGGAAAATAAGGAAATATAAAGGTGAGAGAAGACATCCAAGGAACACGAGGTAGAGGAAAGGAGGATTGCAGAGCAAACCAGGGATTTGGATAGAAATA
This sequence comes from Thuja plicata, assembly GCA_018584345.1. Lineage (NCBI taxonomy): Eukaryota > Viridiplantae > Streptophyta > Pinopsida > Cupressales > Cupressaceae > Thuja > Thuja plicata. The sequence goes on from MU225206.1 coordinate 912,548, forward strand.
AGATGTTAATCGATACATCCACTCCATCCACTCCCTTGTTGCTAGGACATATCATTTTGTAGGAGACGATCAACATAATTATGCCCAGCTATTCTGCAAATTTGAATGGTCCCCCTTGTTCACCACCTCTCACTTTTCCTGCTATGCACAACTACCATACATGGATCCCACAATTAGTTGCCACCACTGGATATGGCAGAACAATTAAAAGTGCAGTTGGCAGGAGACAACATACTGCTAGGGACGAGAACATGGTTCCCCTTGAAGCCTCAAGGGCAATGCTCACCTCTCCAACCAATTGCCTTCTAGTTTGGTTTCAGTGACTTATGGATGGTTACTTATTTTCAGAATCACATTACCAAAGCTTCTATGTTCATGCATACCTTTTGATAGCCAATATCGTCATTTTGCACAACTAATTGAATATGCAAAGTACAAGATGGCACAACTAATTCTTTTCCTGTTTGGTTTAACAAACTTATGGAAGTTTTTTTTAAAGAATGATAGCACCAAAATGTCAATGTCAAAGCATACTTTTTGATATATGTTATCCTCATTCTGCATTCTAGTTGAAGGAATTTATTTGGACTTTTCAATACTACTATTCTTGCATGGTGAAGTTGTCTTACTATTGCAAGAACTGTACTAATACTAATAGGACAAGGAATGTGTTTGCAATTTATAAATTATTGAAGGAATGTGATTTCAAGTTACATATTAATGAAGGAATATGTTTTCAATTGTCAATACTTGCATGATGAAGTTGTCTTGCTGATGCAAGAACTATACTATTCCTAATTGACAGAGCACGATCAAACTAGAGGACATAGCTATTTATTAAATAATTAAATTATTTAATAAAATGTAGAAAGATAGGACATTAGACTAACAATAAAGATCAATCAAGTGATGTGAATGAAATGTTAGTAAAAAGTGTTATTGTAGGCAATGACTAATTTTCAGTGTCTACATTTTGCCCCTCTTTGAGACAATGTGATTTAGAGCGTTGTTTCAAAGAAAAAAAAAAAAAATCATGCCCCAGTGGATCAACAGAATGGAAAAGACCTACTTTTAACCCTTTGGTTAAGCAACTATGGAGACAAATACACCCCCACATGTTTGTCGGAACTTATGAAATTAAAGGAATAATATAATCTTTAGGGAGATTAAAAATTCTGTGGAGAATGTCTTCAGAACCGTGTCTAAAATGCAGTCAAAGAATTTGTTGGTCACAACATGCAAATGCACTGAATACCCTGACCCATTTGATGACAAAATAGCAAAAAAATGAGAGTTTCCCAAATCTTATGCTAAGTTTGATAATTCTAAAAGAATAACAAGAAGGAATACTATGTGGAAACTTCCTGATCTTGGATGGTATAAGCTCAATTTTGATGGAGCTACTAGAGAAGACAAGACTACTAGAGGGGGTGTCATTAGATCTTTCAGAGGTGAAATGACTCCAGCCTATACTGGTAACCTAAATGGCTGCACCAACAACTAGGCGAAATGTATGGCTAGAAGCTATATTGAGGAATAAAATTTGCTCTATGGGTATCAAGGCCCTTGCTATAGAAGGGGATTCTAAACTCATAATTGATGTTGTTAAAGGGCTACTCAAAACCAATTGGTCCATTGAGGGTATCATGAAGGATATTCAAAAACTTTTACTTGGCCATGAATGTTTTGTCATCAATCATACCTTCAAGGAAGGAAAACGAGTCGCAGATGCCATGGTAGGAATGGTTTTGCAAGATGTTGGAGAAATATGGAATGTCTTCCTAACCAAGTGAAAACTCTCTTAATGGGAGAGAGAAATTTGGAAATAGATGGAAATGAGAAGTAAAATTCTCGACTACTAGTGCTTCTTGTTGAGTATGACCTTATTACAAGTAACAAGGGAAATTTGGACATTTCTTGGTCAACCTAGCCCGCAAGTGTTGAAGTTGATGGTTAAAAATTTAAATTTTATGGCTAAGCACAAAGATATTGCCAGGTTGTATAGCTACATGGCCGAATACTCAAATGATAATATGATGATGATGCTAATAGTTTTGTTCGGTTGCTTTTGATATTCCTAGTGTGTTGTCAACTTGCTGCTTCTGTCTTTTTTGCTGAGTTAACCATTTGAGTTGTTTTGTAAATGGACACCACTCTTATTTTTTGTTGGTTTTAATATCTTGTCTATTACCTTATAAAGGTGGTTATATATATATATATATAATTTCATTGTGTAAAAAATATTATCATTATCATAATCTTTCACACAACTAATTATAACATGATTTCTTTAAATTTAAAAATACAAAATTTCTTCTATTCTTTCACACAACTACCTAATTATAACATGATTTCTTTAAATTTTAAAAATACAAAATTTCTTCTATTTTTTTTAATAAAATGGAACATAAAAATATTAATAAATAATAAATAATAATAACAAATTAAACATAAATATTTATATCTTCCTAAAAATATAAATATCGAGTACTTGGCTTACATTAGTATAATAAATATTTGTACTTTATATTTGATGTATAATTTTTTGAATGCTCCCCTCCATGAAACCGTTAGAAAATTTCCTCCATGGCTACCCAATGGGATATTCGATGACTTGAACGCAGGGCTTGAGCCAAATATAGTTTCGAGCCTGCAGTTATATGCATGTCCTTTTTAATGGCGCCACGGAGGCAACCACATAGGACGGTTGGAGTTAGGAGCCATAATGCCACGTCAGACACTCATGGTACGGGAGAGTTTCGTCTCTAGGCAGGTCCGGGTAAAAATTGTCGTCAAATTACATCTTTCATCAGAGACTTATTTCGCAGACTATCTTTTCTTCTCTTCTCTTCTCTCTGCACATTCTGCGAGGCTTCACAGAGGTACCCACTGCAGATGTGAATAGTTCGCGAAACTTGGATGTTCGTTATCAGGCAAGCATTTTAGAACAAGGCTCTATGCTTTCTTTTGCTTTGATTTGCACCGCCATATTTGTTTTCCTGTTATGAATGTCGATGAATTTAACCTACATTGTAATTAGAATGCTATTAATAGCATAATTGGAGTTTGGGCTAAATATTATCTTTTTAATTGGATGCGCAATTGAAATTCAACTGCAGAAACCAATGACGCGGAGCTCCACATTGCAGCAAATTAGAGTGCCCAAGTGCAAGAGGAGTGCGAGGGTGAAGCGGCGTAGGCAATATGCGGGCTTTAGTTGGATTAGCTTTGGCTCTGATCTACTTCGACGAGGTTTGTTTTATTTGTTTAAACATCCTTTTTGCCGTTGGGATTTTCTTGCTAGGGTTTTAATTTAATTTTTCTGTGCATTTTGTCGTCGTATCCTTTATAAGTGCATGCAATCTGTTGATATATTGTAATTTGGTATCTGATTTGGAAACTTTTTCCCTTTCTTCTTTATGGGTTATTTTGGAACAAATAAGTAGCCTAGGCTAAAGTCATCAAGATCCTATGATTGTTGATGACCTGTTCTTATTCTCTACCAAAGAATATCCCTGCAATCTTGCTTTGATCTTGAACCTTCTGTGCCAGATAGGTGGAAGGTGTATGTTTGGTCTATCCAAGAAACTGGAAATTATTAGTAACATTGTTGCAAGTCAATATGAATGGATATCCTGGCAGCATGGCTTGATTCCTGCCAGTGTCTAGTTCAATTCCAATGGAATTATGAAATGGCTGATTTAGATTATTATTCTTTTTGTTATATTGGGTACAATCCTTCATAATCTCCATCTAGATCAGGTTTGACTCCGGTAATTAGCACATTCATTGCTTCATCCAATATCAGGTCAGCTTTTGCTGATTCTGGTTAGCAGCCATTATAAACCTGCCTCTTCTCAGTAAAGTCCAGCTCCAGCTCGAGTGAGTTTGGGGGTGCAGGATTCAAACTGTTGACCTCTAACTGACATGCATTCAGTGGCTGCCAATCAGTCTACTGGCCACACCCTTGATTTAGATTATTTTCTGAAAGGATTTATAAGGACAAATATGTTGAAAAAGTCATCAATATTCTCTAAGGTCAATCGTTGGCTTTAGATCAATGGCTCTTGACAAATAGATTGCTTTCTGACAAGGGACTGCATAAATGAAGTTGAGTTGAAGCCAATTGTTGGCCTCTAGGCCAAGGAGTGTAGTGGCCTGTTGAAAATATCATGAAATTATAATTGGGGTTGATGAAGGTACATTGTGAGGCATCACACAGGTGATTGACCATTGGTCTTGGCATAATAGTACATTTGTATACAAAGTGATATGTCACTTCAATGCTTCATAGTGACTTGAAATATCAAACATTGAAGTATAAGTTGAGATATATTACATATTACAAATTACATCAACATTTTTAATAGTATTTAGGCTGCAGATGTGCAACATGGCATCCTTTATTAAGATGTTCAGTTCTTGAGACATAGAAAGAGGACAAGCAGTACCATCACTGTTGGAACAAATATCATCGTATCGATCACTGATATTTTTATTATTATTTCTTTGTTATCATTTTGGAACTCTTGTACACATATAGTTATAATTTACATTGTCATTTTCCTGAATTTTGCGAATATTTATTATGGATTTGTTTCTCTTTGTCTACAAAGACATTTCTAAACACATAGCCGCGCTCACAGAAGAGGGTTTACAAGTTTAATCATGTAAACTGGATAAACACAATAAAGATGGAAACTGAAATTAAAGAGCTGTTAGAGTTTATAGAAGTCAACAAACATGGTTCCTTGTATATGATAGCATTCCACAGATAGAACATGTAAACAGGAACGAGAACACCCGAGAAACAAACAGAACTTATGAAATGACAACTGGGCAGATTCTGACATGGTGGAATACATGTTATGGTGATATGCACACTTTCCATATAAACCTCTGAATCACTATCAAAAGGTTTGAATTTATAAATAAATTAAGATAGTCTAATCAGAGCATAAATGTCACAGGATTAATATAGCATACCTGGAGAAGCATACTTGAATGGATGGTTTGGGGATCAGTTCTGATGATTGTCTTCGAAAAGTCTTTGTCCATTATTCTGTCCTTTGAACCTGAAGATATATCCGTAATCAATTTGGTACCTATATTTTAAATTTGTGGTAAAAATACCCATCATTGTGAAGGACAAAGGTTGATATCTAATTCTATAAATCAATTGATGCATGCAATGTACTCCTGGGATGTATGGATATATGACATTTCTTGTGGCATGTGTACTAACTTATTCAACAGGGGTAGAGTTATAACTAGAACGGATTTCAAAATGTTTTTTTTTGATTGGTAAAATATATATGTATTTATATTAATAATGTTCAAAATTTAGTACAAAAAGATACTGCCCTAGCCCTGATGTCCATGCCATAACATATATGCAAATGCAACTTCACAGTCCCATAAACAAGACACCCCCCTGCATACATCTACGAACACTGAGAATACACTTCATTACTATACTAAACCTAGCCGAGAAGGAAATGGTCATGACACCCCTACAAAAAAAATTGCAGTATACAATTTGCCCAAAAGATAATCTCCATGGTTACAAAATTGAAACTTTCCAGAAATGGGCAAGCGGAAAGGAAAGGATGGCACAAAAACTACCCTATTTTGACCTTTTTCGGCTTCCCCATAGGCCCATTGAACCAGTAATCCGTGGGGCCAAAAACGACCTTCTTGCCTCTATCTTTCTTTGCTTCTTGAGCCTCCTTCGCCGTCCTCTGCTCCAGCTCATGAGCACGCAAGAATCCTTCAAGGATACACAACCAATATACGCCCTTGCTACTGGTGGCTCTCCAAACCAAAAACGGATACATGGGAGGTTGCTGGTCACCAATGCATCTCCAATCACCCTGATGAGCTTGCAAACCGATGACAGGCTCCGCCATTGCCATGATGAGAATCATATTGCAGCACCATTCGGGCCTAATTCATTCTTTCATCACCCAGAGCACTTCTTCCTTCAAACCAAATTCTAAAGCCCACCCCATGAATGTAGAAGAAATGTCAATGTTCATGCAATACCTATGGCCAGTAGGCTTAAATTCCTCCCCTAGAATATGATCAGTAACCTGCTAGAAGAGTGGTTCGTCAACTTTGGAAACCCCTCTCAACTGCTTCTCTGTAATATGCCCCTGGAAACACAATTGTTGTTCTAGCAAATCAATGAAAAGTTCGCCTCCATGGTCGATCACCCCCACTGCTTGCCAACTTCAAAAACAAGAGAATGGAAATCAAACAAATGCCTTCAAGGAAATGGTTTTAAGTCTCCTCCGCACACCTTCCACATACACCCTAGGCAGATCACATCACATCCTTATCAATTCACCCCTCATTGTATGAAAGCACCACGTCCACCCATCTTGCCTCTTGAAAATCCACCAAATAATCCTCCTCAGATCTGGCATTAATGACAACGCATGCCTCAATAAAGTTACTGCCAACCATCAATCATTATAATTCACAAAGGGAGTATCATCGTCCTCACAAGCCGAAAAGGGGATTTTAAAATTTGAAAGCCGTATACATTAAACACACCACTTACTCCAACATATGCAAATTTGTAAAGTCTTAAAAAATGTCGCCAACTTTCAGAAGTGATAATGCCCAATTAGATAGAGTATCGACCACACCATTCCTTCTCGCACGATATGTGTAATCTTGAAATCTTTGAAATTGGCTATCTTTTGGTGAGTAATACCTATAATTTTTTCTATCTTCCATGCACGCATCTTGCTGCTTACAATGGCATTGACGATTACTTGTGAGTTACCTTCTAAATGGAGCTGCTCCACATCGATTTTTTGTGCCAACTCGATGGCCAAAAGGACTGCTTTTACCTCCGCGTCATTGTTTGTAGCATCTTCAAGTTTTCTCGATGCCAAAGCTAAAATGTTACCTTCCATATCACTGATTTGCTCCGCCAACCACCCATATATAATCGTAAGGCCATACCTTCTATCACCCATGCATGGCCATACCCTTCTTGAGTCAATCCAGCAGTAGTGGATTGATTTATTGCAACATACTTTGAAGTGCGTTGTGCTACACACCCTGCCCTAGATGGGTGAGGGTTCCCTTTAGAAGCACCGTCAAAATTAATTTTAATCCAGCCCTTTTACGGCTTCTCCCATTTGACTTCAGATCTGTGATTAGGAGTAGGATGAACCTGGGAGAGCCCATAAATGGGCGGGTTCAAAATGGTTATTGATTGAAGTAGTTTGTCATTCAATAGCAATTAGTGACACAAAAAGATCCAACCCAATGTTGTAACTTTGTGGGCACGTTAGATTTTTCCTTAGCACTGCTCAACCCTTGGAAGGAAATTTGGGTGACAAGGACAACAAATGGTTCTATCAATATTTCAATTTACATGTAATCTTATCACTCCCAAAAAATACTGCCTCTATGCCTAATAGGAAGAACTATGGATAGAAATAGTGCACAATACAAAATAAGTGTATGCCTTAGTTTTTCCTAGGCACGAACTGTTATTTGTTCAACTTGCAAGCTTTCTGCAAATATTTCAGATATGCAGCGACTAAGCTTAAAGAGGTTATATCTATATTATAAGATATGGCTAAGGCTAGCAACAATTTTGGGAATTTTCTTGAATGATGAGGACAAGGCATTACCCTCTTGCAACACAATGGATTTCCTAACTACTCCTCTTTTCTTTTCTTCAACAATTGCCAGCCTGAGGTTGTGTGGATCGACAATTTATGGCACACTATTAGCCATCACGATATAAACCGGTGAATAGACAAACATCTACCCATGTTTAAAAAAATGAGTTTAAAAAACAAGCTTCATTTCTGGAAGAAATCATTCTTATAGATACAATAGATAGCGTTTAGAAATTATTTAATGATTTCAGCTTCTAATATAAAGAAAAGTAGACGGAGTTCAAAAAACATTACAAATTCCCCAAAATTGGAGAGATTTAGGTCTCCTATCATGATTTATCTCTTTTCTTTTTGTCAGATCTATGATTACTCAAGGGTTTCTACCTTTCTGCAACTATTTGTAGTCAGATTTAAGATTTAGGGTTTAACAATTTGATGCAATTGGGGATAGAGGTCCTAGTTAAGGGATATCCTCAAGTATCAACAAGATCTAGATATATTAAGCGCTTTAATTCATATAGCATGCTACAATCATCAATTACAATATGCTATTGAAGACAAGTCTGTGGAATAACTACTCTATCACATATTATCATCATCATTTACAGTCAATCACCACAACGTGCATAGAAATGAACACAAACAGCAAGATATTTTCTTAATATATATTATACATCAAGGGTGTTCAAGAACACAATGCAAAATTAATCGTCCAGCAGACACAGTTGAGGCAAACATGGGTAGAAATCAACTATTTTTAACTTTAAAGACACCAGCAAGTACTGGCGTTCAATCCACCATTTTCAACAATATGTCTTCTTGAAAGCAAAAGAGAATAATGAAAGCAAAATACTGGAAATGAAATCTAAGTTCTGGTCCTAAAATCACTGATTCGCGGACCCTTTGAATGAGACCTTCCGTTACATTTATAGAAAAATGTATCTCTAAATTTATGCCTAAGACTGAACTCCCTAAGTAAGGCGCAGTCAGCATGCAAGCAGCTGGCCTTAGAACTAACAGGCAAAACAACATTTATCCTGGCGCCATGAGAAAGAGCTGCTGCATGTCTTTGTCTCTTTGAGTTAACTGGAGCAAAAGAGAAGTATTTGGTGGAGAGAGGAAGCTCCCTCAAGAGAACATTAGTGAACTGTAGTGCCTAGGTCGTCTTCCTTTTATTATGGAACAACTTGCCTTTTTTAATTAGAAGAACTGAGAGTTAACCTCTTGATATCACTGAATTACATGGAGACTGTCTCCCATTAATTAAAGAATCAAGGAATGAAAGAAAATTCAAAGGAATAAAAGAATATTTCAAAATTTTGGATTAACCCTTCCTGCTCCAGCCTCTTCACGTACTCTTCATATCCTCTTGCAACTTGTAGGCAAGGGGATCCAGGTCCGGTATGTCCACCCACTCAACTTTGAATTTGGCAACTCTTATGGATTCTTTTAATTTGGCTATGACCTCCTTTAATGCTCCAATTGCTTTCATGGCCAAGTCCAATGAACAAATTATATCAAGACAATCATCTAGTGCCTGCTGGATAACCTTGACTCAGGACCAAATTTTGCTTCAACCATTTCGTCGCATTCAACAAGTACTTCTTGAGACCTTAGGCCTGAGACATTTATTCACAAAATCCTCGAAATTTGTAGATTTCTCAGGTATTGGAGCATAATCATCTGTTATCTTTGCCTTGTACTACTGGGTGACATCCTTCTTGAACTCTAAACTGTTTATGCCCTGCTGGATAAACACATTATTTTCATCCCCTAGGATATCAGCCTCTGTTATCTCCTTCTCATCCAACTCTGCTATTTCTTTGAGAAGCTTTATTTGTTTCTCATTTGTGGGAATATCACCATTCCATTTGTTGACCCATGTTTGCTTCTCTACTTCAACCTTGTAGGGCTCATCATAAACCCCGAAGGCCTTCACCAAAAATGATCTTATTTTCCCCAATTGCTGGGAAGTCCATGAATCCAAAACTATGGTCTCATCCTTCATTGCATATGGAGAATCTATCTCTACCCTAGGAATGAGAGTAGGAGCTACTGTGCCTGCATCTTGCATGGCTAGAGGACTGATCATTTCCTTTAAGATTTGCTTATATTGATCCACATGGCCCTGTAGCTGTTGCTTGGATTGATGATTCTTTTGGATCCTTGAATTTGATTGTCTCAGTTGCAACTTCCAGGCTTGCTAGCTCTCCCCACCTGTATTGTCTTCCCAAGTAAACTTTGGTTATCTGATAGTCTGAGGGAGAGAGGTCTCTATCATCCTTGTCTGTGGTTGGTATTGCTATAACGGCCACAACTTCTCCTTGTTCATTTCTAGATATAGAGTACAAAGTCCTTGCCTTCTTTGACTTACTAGGGATGTCAGCATCTATGATAATCTCCTGAAGGCTTATCTTCTTGACCACCACCTTCTTTGTCTTTTGTAGACCAAGTGCTAACTAGGAAGGGGTGTTGGAAGAGGATTTCACATTGGTAGCCAAAGTTTCAGAGGTAGTGGTCTTTGTTGTTCAGATGCAACAGTTCTTGCTGGACTACTCTTGTCCACTTGTTACAGGCGGCTCTTCTTGAGTTGTCTCCTTCTTGGGTACCTACTGCTCCCTTTGGAATCTGAGTTCTTCCCTATTATCCTCTTGTTCTTTTCTTATTGCTTCCTGCCTCTGTCGCTGTCTTGATTCCTTTGCAGCTTTAAGTTGTTCTATTTACTCTTCTGCAGCCTTAATAATCTGTTCTTTATCCTCAGCTACGATCACCATTCTTTAGGCATTTGCTTCATCAGGGTTCTCCCCATCTAGTTCTTCTTCTCCATGATCCGTTGCAGTACAAATCTCATGTTCTTTCTCACTTCCTATCCCTTGATCTGTCTTTGCTGCTGACGGGGTTCAATGTCTTCTTCCATTCCCAAATCTTGTCCTAGGGATCCTATATTGGGTAAGTCAAAGACTTCTTCACTTGAAGGGATCCCAGAAGGAGCTGGCTGAGGAGTTGTTTTCTTTTTCCTTGTTAAGCTTATCTGACTCTGTTCATTCTGATTCTCCACCAGACTCTACTTTTACATACTCTGGAGTCTTTTGAGGTGGCTGTGGTTTAGGTGTAGTAGGTACTTCTTGTGTTGGTGGTGTAGCTGTTCCTGTTTGAGAAGGTGCCGCTTCTTCTCCCTCTCCAACGGCTAGTCCTATTGCAGGTCTAGGTGGGGCCAAGGAAGCTTGGTAAGTGGCAGATAGACATTTAGTAACCCTAGCTTTAGTTGCTTTCATCAAGAGTTTGGATTCCCTTAACTTCTTTGTTTTGCATGTCAAAAGATTACAGCTTAATCTTTTGAGTGTGAGCCAATTATGTTGTCAAGGTCACATTCTCTTATTTCATGCAGAAGGATGCAAAATCAAGAAGGGAAGGAAAATAATAGCAGAGCCATACAGGACACCCAATAATCTCTACATCATAAATGAAAATAGAGGCAAGAAATGCTTTATAGCAAAATAAGATGAAAGTTTCCTTTGGCACAGAAGGATGGGGCACATCAACTTTGACAATCTTGTCAAAATCAGCAATAAATAAGCTGTAAGAGATATGCTAATAATCTCTAAACCTTCAAATACCACTTGCAATCATTGCCAACTAGGGAAGCATACAAGTCACCTTTAAATCAAAGGAGTATTCGGCATCCAAGCTATTAGAGCTTGTCCATACAGACCTTACACAAACAAAAATTATGCCAGGTGAAAGATACTTTGTGTTGCTAATAGATGCTTAGTCTAGATTTACTTGGGTTACATTTTTTAAGGAAAAAACTAAAAGTGAGGCACTGGAAAGGTTTAAGATATTTAAGGCATTAGTAGAAAATGAAACTTGATTGAAAATTAAATGCCTAAGATCAGACAGAGGGGGTGAGTTCACCTCAAAAGAATTTGAGAAGTTTTGTGAAAAACATGGGATTAGGAGACACTTCTCAGCTGCAAGAATGCCACAACAAAATGGAGTTAGAAGAAACCGGTTAGTACAAGAGATGTCAAGGACCGTGCTTAATGAGTCCAAATTATTATATTCATTTTGGAGAGAAGCAATGCATACGTCAGTCTATATTTTAAATTGAGCACAGATCAGAGTCAATCATGATAAGACTCCATATAAGAACTTTGGAAAGGCAGGCCTGCCATGGTTAAGTAATTTAAAATATTTGGTAGCACGTGCCTCATAAGGAGAGATGAAGAAAACATAGGGAAGTTTGACATGAGCTGATGAAGGAATATTTCTCGGTTACTCCTCAAAAAGCAAAGCTTTCAAATGCTAAAATAATATGTTCCAAAAAATAATTGGAAGCAGAAATGCTTATATAGATGATAACATACATCATAAAGAATTAACTCAAGAAGTTGATCATGAAGAGTAAGAAAGCTACAAATAAGAAGAAAAGGAAGCTGAAAATGTGAAATCTCCAACACCAGCAAAGGCACCCAAAACACCTTCAAAGTTTGTTCAAAGATATCATCCAAAAAACTTAGTTATTGCTGACATGGATACAAAAATTCAGATAAGGAGAAGATTGACCACCACACCAAGGCACATGTCTATATTGTCTATGATTGAACCCAAAGATTTTATGGAAGCTACCAAAGACACACGTTGGGTATGGAAGAAGAGTTAACCAAATGGAGAAAAATGAAACTTGGGAACTTGTGTCAAGACCCAAGGACAAAAACGTAATTGATACCAAATGGGTCTTCAAAAATAATCTAAATGAAGATGGTCAAGTGGTGAAAAATAAAGCAAGATTAGTATGTAAAGACTATGCACAAGTAGAAGGGGTTGACTTTGGAGAAGTATTTGTCCCAGCTGCACAATTAGAGTCCATAAGGCTGTTCCTAGCATTTGCTTGTCACAAAAGCTTCAAAGTTATCAAATGGATGTCTGGCAATCATTTATTTATCCGTACAATTGTCAAATTTCAATGTATTTGGAGCATAAGACCCGACCCCACAAACTGTCTTTTTTTGCAAACATCTTCCATTGTGGTTTTGCTCTGTGAGATTTTTTAAATATTCTCATTTGACCAACCCCAACCTATGAAATGTATTAATTTTCCACAATCCATAATAGTTGATGTTAATGCTTCTGGATTTGATTGTGTATATGTTTTTTGCATCAACATTTCGGATCACACTCTATACGGGGATAAAGAAGGAATTAGAAATCAATACAAGTCTTACCTGGCAAAATTAGAGGGATCATGGTGAAGATGGTGAAGAGGCCATTTGGAAATCTTGGGCAGAATGACAGTTATTGTAACGAACCGGTAAGAAATAAAGATTCAAATGATAAAAGAAAATCACAAGTTGGAGTAGCAGTGTCAAGTAGCAGTGGAAAGAAAAAAATAAGACTGAAGGTGCAGAAGGACGAGAGGGTGACAATGGACACCTTGATATTTGAAAGTGTCACTTGTAGCGATTGTTGCCTATTGTGGGATAGCACTCCAGACAACCTCCCAGTGAAAGCCTCGCTCAGGAAGGCAGAGGTAGACAAAGCCATTTTGACCCCTGTGTTCAACATATGGGATTTTGAGCCGGTACTGCAGACTATGGTGGCAAGATATGACTCACATTCGCACAAGTCTATTGCGTAGTTCTAGGGAAATAGAATTGTGATATTGTTCTTGATGAATGAGTTCACTAGGGTTTTTGAAATCCTATCCAGTGGTTACCAAGTGGCCTAACCCTCGACCAAGATAACAGTTTAATGCATACAAGAATATACAGAAAATGTAACAGGACACAGTAATGCCAGAGAACTCACAGATGTTCCTTCATTAATACCATCAATGTTTCGAATGTATATCAATAGTGACACCAAAGTATTTCGACAACCATTACCACAATGCCAACAATAAGAATGTTGCTTCTCGGATGCAAGTACATAACATATATAGATGTCGAGGGGGTTGCGAGTGCCCACCATTGCAACCATTTCCAACTACCTATCCCTTGATCGCACTAACAAATATTAACAACACTAATTTACCCGAGAACATCATCCCCCCAAAAAAGAAAGTCGTCCCTGGATGACACACAACAAAATGGGGATAATGACAAGACTTAAAAAACTATACAAAGAAATCAAGATTGAGGTGGGGGCTGAGAGAGCATCCGTGGTGGTGTAGGAGATGCCAGTCGAGCTTGCAACTCATGAAGCTTGAAAATCCCCTTACTCTTTTTATCTACTTCCTCCAAAGCTGTCATTATCCGACCCTCCAGAGCTGCTACCTACTTACAGTGCTGCTCCTCCTTCGGTACGGGTACCCTCTTCGTCATTGTACACTTCGTGTCCTTCGACACCACCTTTCAGCCCACACACTCTCTTCGGCCTTTCTCAAATTTCCCTCCTGCAATCCTTCTTCCCCTTCAAGTTGTCCCTCGGCAAGTTTGCGTAGCCTTCTCCTTCGCTCGGCTTGTTCTTCCAGTCTCAAGGCCCTCTGAATGGCCTCGTAGTCGTATGCTTGTCCCTTCCGAGTATGGTTCTTATCTTTGTTTAAGGTATTTGACATTAAATTTTTTCTTTCGTAAGGGTTGAGAATACGTTGCCTCCTTCGGGCTTCGTCACACTCCTCTTCCCTCTGGTTGTTTTCTTCGTACTGTTGCAAGATCTGCTAGTGGCAGTTCTCTCTGTTGATTTCTTCTCGTGAGTTTTGCAAGGCAAGGAAGGTTTGTGCCATCTGGGAAAACGACACATTGATTGATCTACCGCGGGGCTCACATCGAGTGAAGTCCACATTGCACTCTCCGGAACTTCCTCTCGTGCGGCTTCCCTTCGTACGTGAGTTTCAATTGATGCTTGCAGTATGGTTGCAAAGTCCATCGTCAAAACCCTCCTTTGTTCTCGTGACTGCTGCTTGTACCCTCGTCCACTGGTTGGCCCATTATGCTACCTTCACCATGTAACACTCCGTCACTCCCAGATTTGTATCGACAATGGCGCTAGATGTTTGCCCCGTAGGGTAACAGTTTAATGCATACGAGAATATACAAAAAATGTAACAGGGCACGGTAATGCCAAAGAACTCATAGATGTTCCTTCATTAATACCATCAATGTTTACAATGTATATCAATAATGACACCGAAGTATTTCGACAACCATTACCACAATGCCAACAATAACAATGCTGCTTCTTGGATGCAAGTACATAACATATATAGATTTTGAGGGGGTTGCGAGTGCCAACCGTTGCAACCATTCCCAACTACCTATCCCTCGACCGCACTAACAAATATTGACAACACTAATTTACCCGACAACACTTCAAAGAGAAAGATAGGTTGCTCAGACTAGTATGCTTAAGCTACCTCTTGTCGGAACAATAGGATAGTCTATGGAGTAGTAGCAGCAACCGAGGGGTGAAAAATATTTTATCGCTACACTAGAATGGAGGTGCATTCTTAACCTAGTAAAGAGCTAACTCGCAAGAGCTAGTAGGGCTTCAGATATAGCTGTATGGATGCTAAAGCTCATGAATGGCATCATGACAGGAAAGGTTTATAACTGGGCGGACCTGTTATCGGAACACATTAGGGAGTATTTAACTCTCAAACATAAGGCTTTTTACATGTGCCACCATGCCATAACACTTATTCTTGAGGTGTTGAGATTCCAGGTACCAACCAACCAGTGGGGAGGGTTCATAACTGTCAGCCATGTGGACCCTAGCAGACCGACCATGTTCTACTGGACCCATTTTGACACACTTCTGATCAAAGGGGAGTCAACCAACCGTTAGAGAAGGTAGGACAGTACGAGGCTGAGCACAAAGGAGGTTAGCCTTGAGGAAGAGGAAACTATGGAGGTGCTATCTTTTGATAGTGAAAGTGAGGACAAGTTTAGGATGGTAAACCAAAGAGAATAGGGTGGGAGGGAAGAGGTTGAGGAGGCACGGGTTGCAGAAGGTGAAGGGGAGGAGCTAACCACCATAGAGGTAGCTGCAGAGGTGATAGTAGCCAAGGGGACCATACCACTACCAACACGGGTTGCAGTGGCCGAAAGGGGGGGCGAGGAGAGCTACAACAACGAGAGTTGTGTTTTACACCACCAAGGTTGTTCCCTATGACACTCCTATTGACGCTACACGGAGTATGGGAGTTGTCCCCTTTGGCACACATGTTGGCACCCAACACACTGTGCATTCCCACATCACATGGAGCTTAGGAGGCGACCTCGATCGTTGTGTTTGTAGTAGTTGGTACACCTACTACTGTGGGTACCACACTCGCAGTCGAAGGTACAACACCTATGACATAGAGAGCCACACCTGCCACGAGGGGTGCCGCACCTGGGAGTGTTGCACCTACACCCAGGAGTGTTGAAGGGATGACAACGATCTAAGTCACAAGGTTCGAATTTGGCAACTATAAAATTCGGATGAAGTTTAACAAGGGTAAAAATTCGGAAAAATATTCAGCATTAAATTGGCTTATATAATTTATTAATTAATTATTTTTACATATAACTAATAAATCTACAAAATTATCAAAATAATTTAACATAGTCAAATAGATTAGAAATCATTAAACAAAGATGCCACATATATAAATATAAGCCATAGGAAACATGAGAAATCACAATTGCGAAGATTTATTAAAAATATATTTAAAAGAAACATAATTTTAAATAAAATAAAATACTAAATTAAATTTTATTTAAAAAATGTATAATCTATAAATACTAAAACAATATTATATTAAGTTTAAATAAATATAATAAAATCAAATATATTCATAAATTGAGAAGTTAAAGTTTTAATTTAAAAATTCAGATTTGTCAATTTATATATGCTATATATATATATAATAAGTGCTAGGTAAACTTTTTAACGTGACCGATGATGCTGGCATGACACACCTCCGACTCCACGAGAAACGCTTTTGACCTGGAGCTATGAACTAGCGAGTCCACAAATGGGGGACCTCATCCCCTTATTACAACGCTGAGGCCCAAACCCATGAGCACATTGGATCAACGAAGGCACAAGCCCGTGAACATAATGGTTTGGCGGGGGTTTGAACTTGGGTGGGGACAACAACACCACCACTTAACCAACACACTAAGTGGTGAACACCAGTCAATTTTTATATATTACTAATTAATATCTAAATTAAATATTAAAATATTTAACTTTAATTATCAAATGTTTATATTAAACACTAAGTAAAAATAAATAATATTAAATTTAAATTATTAGATTTTATATGTTAATTTTAATAAAAATAAAATAACATTTATATTTTATAAACTCAATTGCAAAAATAGAACAAATATGCACTCTTTAAATTTTTGTAAAACAACGAATATGATGATAAAAAATCCTAAAAGCAAAACTTAAAAAAATGTAAATTAAAAACAAGTCGCATTTGCCATGCTGGGAGTTTTAGACTTGCTGGAGTGGGGGCCAATTTGCAACGGTAGCTGATTTACACATGGAGCCTTGCCCTAACACCCTCGTCGCAAATGTAAAAGAAATTTTTGCCCTCACTTGCAATTGTTGCGACCGAATAAGTTTTCTTATTAACCTCATATAGACTCACAAACTCATACTCTTGAAAATTGTGTGGGTGTTCAACTAATTAAAAAAAACTATCAAACTCGTAAACAAAAATGCTATTGCAAATATTTAATAGAAAAATTTGCTACTTTTTCTGTACGAATATAAATGCGAACTTTTACGAATTTTATACCTTTTTCAAATGTTCACCGAATTTCGAACTTCAAGCTAGAAATTCGACGAACCTTGTGACTTAGGCGACAGATGATGTAAATATTGCACTTGGGAGTGTTGCACCTACGCTTGAGAGTGTCAGAGGGATGGCGACAACAAATGATGCAGATTCGAGACTTGACATTTTTTCGGACAAGTTTAATATGGGTATTGTCGAGACTCCACCACCTTCACCCAACTTACTGGTGGGCACCCACTTCCAATAGGAAGCATACACAATATGGGCTCGTACTAGTAGAGTCCCTTGGAGAGCAGGAGGCGGGACCTACCAGGAGGGAGGAGATACCAATGATAGCTAGAGAGGTGATTGAGATTGAGGAGTGCTCATTAGGGATATGCCTCCCTATATCTGGGATGTTAATGGATGAGTCGAGCAAGAGAGAGGTACATGACGGTCACATCTGTGTCTCAAAACTTGACCTGTAGGATGCTCTCGGATCCATATGGAGATACTTGGAAGAGTTGGAGGGCATGGCTGTAGTTGCATGAGGGGTGGTTGATCTTGCCAGATAGGTGGATATCGGATTGGCCTCAATAGAGGTGGAGAGACTCCTTGCCTTCATGAGGAATGGTTGTGACTAGGAGTTCACCCAACACTTTGTAGCCCACGGGTGGTCGGCCACGGAGACACTTGAGATGATGGAGAGCGTGTTTTGGGGCACATTTTTCCGGTTGCAGAAGGTAACCCACTCGGTTGTTGAGGTTGAGACAGGGAGAATGGCCGCAATAGAGCAGGTTGTTGCTGCTTGGGAGGAGTTGGTGCAGCAACAAAGATTGACCACCGCTGAGAGGGAGCAAAGAGTGGCCTTGGAGGAGTAGGAGAGGGCAGTTAGAGCATGGAAGGAGGTATTGCTCGAAGAGATAGAAGAATGTTTGGTAGTAGTGACTGGAGAGCTTGGGAGTAGCAAGGACTTGATGGAGGCTATGCAGATGGTGAGAGTAGCATGCGTGAGGCAGAAGGTAGCAGAGTAGGATCTACGTCTCCTTCGGAAACAACTTCTCAGTGCACCTAGGACGATGTCCTTTGCCACTACAAGGACGTCCTCTCACCCTGCTTCTCAATAGCAGATGATGTAGTTCATCAACTCCATTTTTGTTTTGTCATTTGGAAGACGTCTTTTTTGAGGGGGTTGATGTTGGCAACAATTTTGCCGATAAGAATATATAATGTTTTGTTTAATAAATGACAATGTGATGGATTGTAGTTCTTGGGTAGTTTTTAGTTGCCAACAGTTGTCACTCTTAGCCAACCGCCAAGTGCTGTATATATCTGGTTTGTATCGGGAATCGGAGGACTCTATTGTTGTACACATTACATGTTGAGAACAAAGTTATATCTTTCTGCCATATTGATGTATTGTTTCTGAATTACTATATTGAATATGTTCATATATATCTTTGTTTACTCTATAGTTAAAGCATTCACCACAGGGAGTAAACAACGGTGCCTTCCCAAAGTAGAGTGTGTTGTAGCTTATTTAATTGCTTTGCTTTCTTTAAAGGGAATTTTAATGAAGGATAGAGATATAATCATATAGCATTATATGGACATATATTGAGTAATTACCTTGTAAAGCGTAAGTTTCCCTTCGCAGTATAAAGGGCTGCATCTTTTTTGACTTGGTTTGTTTCAGAGATGCTTTCTTACCTTATTAGGCAATCACCTTGAAAAACTAAAGTTCTCCATCCCAGGATAGAAGCTGTCTTCTTTCTCGACATGTTTTGTTTAAGAGATACTTTCTTACTGTCTATTGCCATTTTCTCTGGTAGTTCCCATCTTCGTTCTCTTGGAACAATTCTCTTCCATGGCTTCTTGTGTGATATGCAGATTCTTGAGACTGAGGGTGCCCCTTTGTCCATGTGGTTGATATCATTTTCCTTCTCATTCTCCTATTCCTATCCCTGCGTTATTCAACCAAAGTTTAAGTGCTATTGAGCCATTGAAGTGGTCTCCAATATCTCTTCCAATAATTCCTTAATTTCTTTTGTTTTCCAGATCCCTGGCCATTTTGCCCAGAAGTCATGAACGTGTCATGCGATGGAGCTTTTGTCTGGTGATGACATGTAGGTCCTCATAGAGTGCCCAAAAGAGTTTTTCTGACCATGAAGTGATTACCTCTGCATTTCTGGGGACTAAACCCATCTGAATCCTTTTGCTGTTTTTGAGGGGGTTGTATTAGTGCCTCGCAGAGCTATCAGTAGGCACTGGTTCCAAGTATCCATGATCAATGTTGTCTCTACATCTGAATGATAGACACTCAAGATCTACCTTTTGAGCTGAAAACTTATATAGGCCATTGCAAAATTTGACATTTTAAGGAATGATAAACACTTAAGGTCTACCTCTTGAGTTGAAAGCTTATTTAGGCCATTTCAAAATTTGACATTTTAAGGAAGAGCTCTAATGAGGTTCATCCGAATGCATATAGAGGCACATGAAATGAAGAACTGTTTCTTGGTTCATGTCCACCACACAAACATGCTTCCCAGAGACTTCCATATCTTCTCCAGCAGTTGTTCGTCCAAAAGTTGAGGTGGAAATCTCTTTATCCAAACACAGACTGGTTTGTTTGCGGTTACATTTATACCAGTGTCAAGGTTTTCTTTGTATTAGTACTTAATGAAAAATCCATGGTTCCCAAAGACCTCCTTCAAAGTTGCTTTTCCTTTCGTCTTTAGATAGAAATCTTACCAAAGAAAAAAATACACTCGGGCTGAATTTGATCTCTTTGATATGAATAGGTTTTGAACCTTTTACCATAGGCTTGTAAGCCTGCAGCTCATCATTGAATGTTGTAAAGGACCAAAAACTAGCTCTTCTTTTTTAAGGATGAAAGACAACCTCCCCTCAGAGGAGGATTCAAGTAAACGGTGATATGCAGTTAGGCCACCAAATAGTTATGGAGCCATATTATCAAAAAGGAGCTAGGATCCAGACCCTTACCTGAGATACAATTTGCTGTTTTGTCATCCACATTTGCAAAATATGCATAGAAAATAACATAATATCATTGGAAGGTGTAGCTATAGTCTCAAAATCACTCAACTGAGCAAGGTACAAGCAGTCTACAAATAGTGGGAGAAAGGAATGATTATAATACAGAATGGGATCACTACTGGAATAGATAATGTTACTAGAAATGAATACATGTTTGTCAATATCAACAAAGAAACTTGAATTATCACTGAAGAAAGATATGATCAAATAATAGTATCAACATCCGCTAGAGAACAGAAAGTAGTGTAACAAAAACTACATACAGAAAGTAGTGTAACAGAAACTACATTTATAGCTATATTCTTACAACATTTACAGAAGTTAGCAACATGGCAACTGAAATCCATAAAATAAATCTACACAATATGGTTGTCTGTCCTAATGACACCAATCTGAAGAAGCATGGATATATAAATCTACAAAAACATTTAAATTGTCTAATGTACCAAACTCTTGAAGTAAAAATCTGAATTTTCTGAAAATTCAAAATATGGAGAATGATATTTGTTGAGAGAAATTTAAGGTGATTTTTTGAATTCTGACACCAATATAGCTAATTGTCTTTCACTACAAGAAGCATGAAAAATTCTGTTCCAGTACAATTAATATACAGAACAGCCAAAATTCTTAAATTAGCCACCCTTTTGAGTTCTGTGACGGACAAATCAATCTTAAGTGCATTAAGTGTTTGGCCAGCAAGATTACACACTTTATTATGAAGACAGTGCCTAGTACAGTGAGTCTAGTGATCATATACACAAGGAAATCCTCTTCTATATCTAGACATTCCTCTGTTACATAATGGTAATTACATTATTTTATTCAAAGAATGAAATGTACATATATAGGCATTTACATTGACGTTGTTTCCTGAAGAAACAATCGATAACTGAAGACTAATTTAGAAACTATCTAACTAGACTTAATATTATATTATTGACCTTAAACTAAATAAATATGTAAATATTATTCTAATATCCTCCAAGCAACCCTATCCATGCTTTGTCCACCTAAAACAATCTTTAGCGTCATCACGAGTTTATCTGTTTTATTGTTCTAGAATCTAAAGCAATCTCTAAACTTTGCACGGAGTATTTATTTCTTCTATTTCCCTAGAATTAACCTGTACATAACTCACTCTCTATTTTTATGGAATAAAATATTCTTTAATCACTTTCAACATCTTATTTCAATAGCCCATCTAATGGAAGTGTTGAGCTCATTACAAATCTCACCCTTTCGTCCCCAGTTAATGTAATTATGCAAGAAATGAAGGATGCGGGAGTGTGTTAGGTTTCTCCCATTAGGTGTCTTTTGCTGGTTAGTGATTTTGTTGCACCTTTTGTTGTGTAATATCAGAACATTTTAGCCTCCCTTATTTTTATCTGGAATACAGAAACTAGATTGCCTACTTTTCTAATTACATGGCAAATAATGCTAGTAGATTGTTGATTATGAATTTCTCTCCAGTGTTTTGGTAGTTACAATGAGATGATAGTATCCAATACGTAGGTTAGATTTGTTCCTATAATTACATCAAATTCTTACACACTTGAACATTTAAATATATATTCATGTTCCATGGTCAAATACCTCTTTTTTTTTCAACTCCTGATTGTAGAGCTCTATTCCTTTTCAATTGTAACCTCAAATTTCAAAAAATTGAGATGAAATTGGCTGTTTTGGTTTCCTATCTGTCTACATTGCTGAAGCAACATTGACAACTTCCCTGATAAGTGTTAATGTGAACTCTTTAGTGTTGATTACTGTTGGTTGGAGATCAGGCAAAAGAATGGAGTTTCACTTGCAGTTGTTTGTTTTCCTTGGTTTCCAATTGATAAACTTCCTTCAAAGTTATTGTTATCACAGTTCTTGATGATAAGCTTTCCCATCTTTCCAGATCTCCAAGATTCTTATTATTTCTTATTTTATGGCCAGATAAGATTCCCAAATCTTTCTAATTGGATTTTAATTAAAATCTCTAGCCTCATTTTTTGTATTCCTCTGCCTTGGAGGAGGAGACCACTTTTGAATGAAGTCTCTCTTTTGGGTCTACTTGGATGACCATATAACATTTTGTTTCCTATGATGAGGTGAAGAATTGTTTTTGCTTATGTTGAGTTGTAGTTTTTGCTTGATTGTTTAATGATTAATCTTTCTCAAATTCCAGCTCACACCCTTTTAAAGATTGCTGTTCCTCCCAAAAGGTCCCTATCCATGTTTCATTCTTCTAAAACAATCTTTAATCTTTACATGGCTTTATTTACTCTATCTATTTCACTCAATTAGGATCATGTTTTATTTTGTACTTTCTTGAAAGAATTTCTCTTTCTCCATATTCACAACATTTTCTTTGTCAAGATTCCTTGTCCCAAAGGAATGTTTTTAGTGGATTTCAATGAAATGGTTATTGGATCTGGAAGAATTTATTGTGGATGTATTGAACAGGGATGAAAATAGTTCAGTCCATGAGGATTTTGGCAAAGGTCTGGACCTTAGTGATAGCTTTCATGAACATAAGCGTGAAAAATAGTTATGGCTGAAAGCATATTCAATTGTTGTAGCCAGTATCATCTTGCAGTTGCTATAGTTGGACAAGCCCTAGGAAAAAGGCTCTGAAAAATAAACGAGAAAAGGATTGATAAATGTTACCGATCCTCCTATTGCTGTAAGATTTACGTGGAAATAGGAAGATGCAACTAGTATATTCCACTGGTAAATTTTGGTTCCGCAGGTGGGGGACGTTTTACTACCTTTGCAACACTCCCATTGGTTGAACCTACACACCTAAAATTTGCCTAGAGTGGCAAGCAAACTTGGTGGAAAAAGGTTCTTCACAAATCACAATATAGGCATTAGAAGCATTTTCTGTATTTGCTTAAGTAAACATTAGAGAACTTAATGGCCAAATTTCTCAATTGCAAAAAAGTCATGTTAGAAGGAGATTCAAATAATATAGTTCAATGCCTTAAGGGGGCCTATAAACCCTCTTGGACTATTGCTTTATGGATTTAAATAATCTTTGGAAAGTATAATTGCTTACATTTCCCATGCCTTTAAGGAAGTTAATAGAGTGACCGACTATTACGCCAATGAAGGGGTCCGTGCCAATGAGCGGTTGGCATGGCAGAAAAAGACCAGCTGGGGGAAGAGGTAATTGCCTTATTGAGGTATGATCACACACATGCGCGGAGTGTAATGTCCCCGCCAGGGAACCCATAAGGAATCAGGCCTTATGAACAAAATTGCAACTAATTTTTTTTTCTTTTTTTTTTTTTTTTTAACATTACAACATTACTACTCCACATTTACATT